>JAGYYJ010001128.1:0-100591 GCA_019671005.1 Hibiscus mutabilis | reverse complement strand
AAGTTTGGAGTTCATCCGATTCTTGAAGAACACATATGAACTTCATCCGAAAAGTGTGTATTTTAATCTGTTTTTGGGAGGCTTTCTGGGAAATAGAGTGTTTGAGTCGAGAGAATTGGGGAAAGAGAGAGAGTGAAGAGAGAGTGTGGGTTGGGCACTATGACCGATTTGACTTGGTCGAGGGCATCCTCGTCTTAATTATCTGTACCTTTTTTTCCTTGAATTTCTCTGGAAATCAAATTGTATCTATAGATAATATAAAAAATGGTTTATTTTCTGTTGAATTTTATAATTTTTTCCTGTTTCTGTTGAAATTTTTCGGTGCTTATTCTAACCAATTCCTATTAGATGTTGTAATACCCGAATTTTGACCGGGCTTAATAATAAATAAGTAAATAATAGTTCATGCAGTCCTTTTACATATCCATTACATAAATTCAACGCCTACAAGCCCATATTCCAAAAGGCCCATTACAAAAGTTAAACAACCCCAAAAAAACTAGTTTCCCGCCCAAATCATGTTTATCGGATGAAAAGAAATGTGTTTGTTTGCCCGCCCAATATGGCCACGTGTCGTTCCCGGAATGGCCAATTACTTTTCACGTGGATTGAGCCTCTATCATGCCAGTTGTCACCAGCTGATAATCCACATAACGTCACCTTCCCACTCACCTATAAAAGGAGAGAGAGAATGTCAGAGTTCATTAATGATATTAATAAAATACCATTAATAATAATAATAATTAGAAGAGAGAGAGTTACCTCGGGAGATCAACCGCCGTTTGAAGTCGAACCGTTGGAGAGGTCAGAGTGCCGTCGAGAATTTGAAGAGACACCGAGAATCATCGGACGTCGTGAAGAACGTCAGAATCACTGAACACCATCCGAAGGTATAACTCCTTCATCCTCTTTGATTCCTGCAAAAAATATATGAAAATATTAGTTCACACTTATACATGAAAACTGAAAGTAAAACTGGAAAATATAAGGAGCATCGGAGAAAGCTTCATAGTGGCCGGAGTAGATCTGAATGACAGAGTCGAAGAGGGATGGTTTGGGTAGTCTTAGGCCTAGGTCGGGGAAGAATATGAGGTTCTATTGAACTGGGAGTAGATCTAGGTGTTTAAGGGGAATTTTTTTGGTTTTTTGGTTCGAAAGATGGAGGAGTACGGCGACAGACGGTGGCAGGAAATCACCTCGTAGTGGCTGAAAATCGCACCACGGTGGTCGAAATAAGGCAGAAGGCAATCAGGGCTTAGACGACGGACGAAAATCGCCATTGGGTGGCCGACAATCGCCTGCGACGGCCGAGATTCGAATCTCGGTGGCTGAAGAACTCTTATGATGATCGGAGAACAGTGGTTAAGGATCAAACGACAGACTGTGCAACGGAGCTTGGCAGGGAAGTTTGGAGTTCATCCGATTCTTGAAGAACACATATGAACTCCATCCGAAAAGTGTGTATTTTGATCTGTTTTTGAGAGGCTTTATGGGAAATAGAGTGTTTGAGTCGGGAGAATTGGGGAAAGAGAGAGGGTGAAGAGAGAGTGTGGGTTGGGCACTATGGCTGATTTGACTCGGTCGAGGGCTTTTTATAGGCGAATGAAAACGGTGCCGTTTTGGCACCGGGTCAGGGGAAAGTCCGCGCACCTAAATCCGGGTCGGGTATAACCCGCGTGTTTTGATATGGATATCCTTTGGTATTTGCCCAAAGTTTTGTTTTCTTTTAATTTGGTCCTTATTCCATTGTAATTGAGCTTAAAACTTCGTAATTCTCTCAACTTAGTCTTCATTCCCTTTTAATTGTACCCCTTAGGTTTGTATTCTTTCAATTGGGTCATTTATGGGTTTTGTATTTGGGCTTAGGGTTTAGTAATGGTTTCAATTCGGTCCTAATAATAAATTGAGCCTTTTATTTCAATGAGTTTTCAATTTAGTCTTTTTTTATTTGTTTAACTTAATTAAATGTCATTAATTTATATGTGTGATGCATGCTTTAAATTGAGCATATAGGGTTATATGTTAGATAATTAAATACACTTAGTTTAATTAATTAATTAATTAGAGCCTTTCCCCTAGGTTCTTTAATTAGGTTCAATAATTAAATAGGAAAGACAATTGTAGTAACCAAATGTATATTAAATGTAATTTTAAAATCTAAATTTGGATGATGTTCCGTTGTTTACAATGGGGTGTTATCACAACATGGATTTTAACAAATTATATTTAATATACATTTCACTTAAAATTGAATATCAACTTAGTTCTTTAATTAAAATTAAACAATTAACTAAAATACATAGTACATAATTAAATGTATATTAAATTGAACCTTCGGGACTCAAATTTGGATGGTGTTTCATTGTTTACAATGGGGTGTTATCTCAACATTGGTTTTAAAAGTGAACATTTAATAAACATTTTCACTTATAATATTGAATAATAAATTGTTAGAGCCTTAATTAGGATTAGAAGTTTAATTAATTAGAAGATTAATTAATTCGGAATATGATTAATTTAAGGGCTTTAAATATATGGAAGGTGTTCAAGCAATTGACATTTCCTCATAAAAGCCATTAAATTAATTAATATTCATAGTTTTAAATAACTAATTAATCAGAGCCTTTTTAGGAATAATACTTAAAATAAACAAGACAATAAAAGGACATTCATAAAAAAATCTTTTATGTTGGAAATTCATTTTTAAATATGATTAGGGATGCCACCTAATGGGGTGCTTTTAGTATCATATTAGAACAAAATGAATTTCCTTATAAAAGAATATATGCATTCGAAATTTAAATTTAATTAATAATTATGGGATAAATTAAATTCAAATAATTATTCGAAATGCCAAAATGCCACGTAAAATTAAAGGTACCGATAATGGGCGTTCGTAGGGGTGCTAATCCATCCCTACACGTAACCGACTCCCAAACCCAATTTTTAAAACAGAATCTCTGGTTTGTTTTTTCTGTGTCCGGTCTACCTCGAAGTGACCAGTGGCGATTCCAAAATATTTTTTAAAAAAGGATAAATAAAGGAAAATCAAATTTAATACGAAAACCTTAAATTTTAAAGATCAAATTAAAAATGGCCAGAAAACCCTAATTTTCCAAAAGATCGATCGACAGACTATTTTTACACACTCGATTTCAAAAATGGTCGCGACAGCTTGGCGACTCCATTGGAGACTTTAAAAATCGAGAGTCGGGCCTAATTAATTTTACGTGGCATTTTGGCATTTTAGGATAGTAATTTGAATTTATTTTTTTCCATAATTATTGGATGAATTTTCAGGAAAAATGCAGATAGCTTTTTCTTGTGTGATATAAATTGTCATTCATGCATAAGCCTTCTACCTGGGCTTTTCACCTTTAAGTGAGAGTGAGGCACGATCTTACGTGAGTTATTCAGCTCTGTGATCGGATTTTGTCCTCCTTCTGGTATACTAACCTTATACACCATGAGGTTACGCCTCTGCTATAAGGGGTCGTATACTCCCGAACTAATGTCTTACTAGTCCAGTAACAACAGTTCGGGTACCCAGAGTCTATATCGAAACCTACCCCGCTATAGCAAGACAAGGACCTAAGGCAGGGTTGCTGATTTAAATTTATTTCTCTCGTTATTCTTGTGTGCAAAATAAACTGTTCTCTGGTTAATTTTACGTAATATAAATTGTTTTATAGCAATTATTTTTGCTTACAATATTAATTCACCATACTGTCATAATTTTTGTTTTGTTTTTTTGTGTGGGTGAGTTCTATTCGATAAATGTTGCATCACATTGCATTCCTGAGAGGTATCGGTTCGAGAATTAGTCGAGTAGGCAGTGGCCATAAGAGCTGAAGGGTCTGATAGACAAGCGGAGGACAATATGTCACTGTGGACTGGATTCGAGAAAACTCAATACAAGAATGAATACAATATCCGTAGAGACCAGGTGTCATTAATGCAAGGTTGTACCAGAAATTTTTGAGCATAATGAAAGTTTGCCAGAAACAACTTTAATTTGAGAACTATAGGGTGGGAATACGAAGAGTCATTTCCAATAAAATTTTTGAATTATAGCGTTGTTGTTAGACAGTCAAATGGATCAATAGTTGTTTAGGGCCGATCTGTGCATGAAGCCCGATATAATTGTTCGTTTGTCGGGAGGATACATGTGACACCAATAATAGACAAATAAGATGCTTTGCTACACTACTTCAGTGGTCAAAAAACAAGGTTCATACAAGTCTAAACAACAATTCAAGTTACAGTCAGTGACAATTACAGAGATAAATGGGACGTGGTAGCTGAAAAGGCGATAGTAACCAGGAAGAGAATAAATAACAGATAAATTGAAGGGATATTCAAAGGATGTTGTTGACAATGAAGAACTTGAGTAGAAAGAGAAAGCTTTAAACTCAAAGACGATATCCAAGTTTCACAAATGATGAAAGTTACCGAAGGATACCATAATTAAGGAAATGCTAATTTCTAATAATATGAGGAGCTGAGGAAAGTGGAAAAATCAGAAAACACAATACAACAATTGAAAGACCAACTCATAAGCTTCGAAGAGACAATAAAGAAAAAATACTGAAAATCAAGTCGAGGTAGTAATCCAGGTTATCCAAAAATAGAGTTGTGAAATGATTAACTTTAGGAGCCAAGTGCGGGGGGTTACCTAGCATGTGCAGATTTTATTCGATGAGGTCGTGAACCTACAACAACATTCTGATATCAGCACCGAGCTAGGACAGATGTGGACTCAAAGACTGAACAAAGTGAACAACTAAAAGAGCTGGAGCTAGTGAACATATTGCCTTTTCTTTTTATTCGACCCTTTAGTTAGATGAGTGTTGTTCTAATGACTATTTCTTGAAATCGATACCTCGTGCATTACAACATTTAAATATTATATTACGCTTTTGTTTAAAATATTGCATTTTTAAAAGTAATAATAACATTACATGTTGTAATTTTAAGGTTACCCTGCTTGAGCCAGACAGGAACCTAGGTCAGGTGCTGCAAATTTAAATACGCTTCTTTGGTTATTCTCTTTGTTCAATATAACTTGTCTTGTTGTATGTATTTAATTTAATTTTGCCTTCGAGATTATTTCACGATACTAACTCATTTCTTTTGTTTTGTTTTTTATTCCTTTACATCACATCTTCATTGCATAGAGGTATTGATTCAAAGGTGGTTGTCATTAGAAGAAGATCATGATGGATAAGGGGATTCATAGTCTGATAGAAGAGAACGCAAGTATGAAGCAGTGTTCTGGACAAACAATAGAAGAAATGAATGGCAGTTTATCCAAGTGTCACACATCAGGTTTTGTTAGTGCTGAAAAGAATGAGATGCAAGAGCTGAAAATATAAGTGGCTGAGATGATGACTATGATGACAGCTATGACCAAGGAAAAGGGGTATACTGAGCTGAAAGGAGAAGTAAACAAAAAATAGTACAGAAATAAACAGTCGAGTTGGCGCATCGATACAACTCGCATCAATAAACCAACTGGAGGTGTAATTGAATCAAATCCCAAGAAAGTGATGACATGCCAGAGATAAATTCAAGAAAGAAAGAAGGATGAAGGATCTTTTAATTCAGTTCTGATGACATATGTAGAATTGCTTCCATTACTGAGGGAGAAAAATCTTGTTGCCCGAGCTCCATTCAAGTCTATAGTGCCTTCTTCACCCAAGGGTTATGGTATTAGCACAGCATGTGATTATCATCAAGGAAGTTTAGATCATATTACTGAGAATTGCAAGGCTTTGAAGAACAAGGTTGAAAATCTTGTCAAAGAAGGCATGTTGAGTTTTGAAGATGGAAAACCCAAATTTCCTAAAAGCCTGACAACTAATAGAACACTTGGAGATACAAAAGCGAAGGAAAGTACAAGCCCATCAGAATCAAGTAAAGGTCCAAGGAAAAGTTCAAATTCTAGCACTCCCTTAGCCAATTATCAGAATACAGGAGATCACAAACAACATTTTGATACAATCCCTATTTCATATAAAGAATTGTATCCTCAATTGTTAAAGACCCGATTGGTGTACCCACTTTTTATTGCACCTTTGCAACCTCCGTATCCAAAATAGTATGACACCAATGCACACTGTGAATTTCATGATGCAATCCAAGGGCATTCTATTGAAAATTGTCTCGCCTTCAAACGCCGAGTTCAAGCTCTTTTGGAGTTTGGAAAGTGGAAATTTGGAACAGAAAACCAGCTTGATTCAATGGACGAATATGAAACTCAAGATGACAATACTCAGAAAGAAGGACATCAGTTCGAATATGAAAATCAAATAAGCAAATTAAAGCAAGAGAAAGCTGAATTTGAATAAGGAGCCGAGAAACTTACAGTTCAACCATCAAGCGCTTTGTTCGATGCTCAAGAATGGTAGTTTGGGTGTAACTCTGGAATAGGAAAAGGAAAGAATTAAAGAGTTGAAACATGAAGTCGAATACTAGAAAAAGAGTTTTGAGGCAAGTGAAGGTCGAGTCAATACACTTTCGTGTAATCTGCAGGCAATGGAGCTACAACGCAACACTTTTATGGATGATCTAAGGGTTAGTGAAGCTAAACGTGAGATGATAAAATGTATATGCAAATGTATGAGGATAATGCTATGAAGTTGAATGATAGTCAAGCTGAAAATGAAACACTAAAGAAGAAGGTCGGTGAATACCTCAAGCTTACGCCGACGTACAAAGCTCTTGTTGATGATGTTAAGAAAGATTGTCAAAAAAGTGAGGAAAAGCAATATACCCAGTTTCAGAGATCAAGAGTAAAGATTTGAGAAAAGGACAACGACATGAAAGATGTTGTTATTCAAGTAAAAGAAGTTGCTCAACAAGTGGCAGATCTAGCTGATGTAGCAATGGCACTAAGCTAGAATATTGATCCAGCATTAGATCAATGAGGGAAGCTGACTTGGCTCTTAGAGGAAGTTAGGAAGTTGGGAGTTAGAGCTCACCAATATCTGTAGTATCTAATATCTGATGTATTGAATCCTTTTACTCCAATGAAAGTTGTTCTATGATGATCACTTTTAGAATCAATACCTCCTACATTCATACATTCATGCATTGCATATTTATCAATATAACATTATCATGTAATAACATGGCATTAACATTCATAATCTAGAACGGTCGGAGTTCCGACAAGAGCAATCTGGGAATTAGTGAAAGTTTGGGAATCTGTTATCATAGATGGAGACATGGAAGGAATTGAACAGACTCAAGAAGGGTTACAAGAATGAATGATCAAGCATCAGCAAAATGTGAAGAACTACACTGCTACACCATGTTTGACAATTTATCCCAGTAAATCTAACCCAAGTACAGAGGTAGGGTCTGTAAAGCCTATTATCCTAGGATCAAGACTCGAGTAGCTGAAAGATAGTTATGCCAAACTTGAAAAAGAGGCTGAGGAAGAAAAAGGTGTCGATAATCCCAAATTCGATGCAAAAGGATTCTGTTTAGTCCCTGATCTAGTTATTTCTCCTGAATTTAAAGTCCCAAGTTTTGAGAAGTATGATGGTTCCAACTGTCCTAAAATCCACTTAGCAATGTTCTGTAGAAAAATGGAAGGATATTTGGATGGTGATAAATTGTTGATCCACTATTTATATGATAGTCTAGTCGGACCTACTACAGTGTGGTACAGCAGATTAAGTCGAGAACAGATTCGATCATGGGTTGATTTGACCAAATCATTTTTGGGACAATACAAGTATGTTATAGATATGGCTTTAGATCGCTATTTTCTGTAGAACGTGAATATGAAGGTCAACGAAAGTTTTAAAGACTATGAATTGACATGACGATGATTAGCAGCCCAAGTTCAACCCCCTTGACAGAGGAAGAAATATCTCTTATGTTTCATCAAACTCTTCCATCTCTTTTCTTTGAGAGAATGCTTGCGAATTCAAAGTGCAGTTTCAGTGACCTCGTGGTGATTGGAGAAGCAATAGAAAAATGGATCCGACAAAGGAAAATTGGATCAAGATTTAAAGACAGTGCTAATCAAGAAGTAGGACGAGGGAAAAAGGTGAGTGAATGTAATGTTCAAAGTTCTCAGTCGCAAGAGAAAGAGACCAGTTAATTTATCAGAACGACCACAGAAAATTCCTCGAGCAAGTGCAAATCTGGAGATCATTGGAGTGTCTATTTAAGACTTATTATCTCACCTTATTGAAGGACAACATATCACTCCTAGGCCAATAAAAGTGGTGCCAAATCCATTTGCCCATAGTTATGATCCAAATAAAGTTTGTGACTTTCATATGGGAGTACCAAGACATGCTACCAAGAAGTGTAGACCTTTAATGAAGGAAATTAAGAAGCTAGTCAATAATAGAATCTTGACACGGGAATTAGTTCAACAATGGAAAATGGGGCAAGTCGTTATACCAGTCAAGGAATCAGAGAATGAAGACGAGTGCTTCTAAGATTGTTTGGAATTTTAAGAAGTCAGTGCTACCCATATTGTTGCATCATGTGGTTACAATCTACAGGGATTATTGCTGGAATAATACTGGAAAATAAATATGCTATTATCGGCCCAAAAGTAGTAGAAGTCTTTTTCTAAGGTCATATGTCATGTTTGTTGGTTTTCATTGGAATGATGTTTTTGAAGTAAATAAATATGTGTATATCTCTTCTTACCCTTGTGGACCCCTAGATGTCAATTGCAAGATGTGACACTGATTCCGATGCAAAAGTCATTTGGATGTTGTAAAGACGATTAAGATAAAATTGTTTCTTAGTCTATTCTGGTCGGCAAGGTAAGAAAAGGTCAGGTTACTACGCCTTTGATGATGTTCGATGATAAATCTTTGAAATTCATAAACAGTGAAGTGGACTAGACGGTTTTAACCAAGTAGAGTTTGCTTGAAATTGAAGTTCTAAGCGTAGTCTTCTATACCTTAAAAATACAATAAGAGAGAAAAAAGAAAATGAAAAGAAAAAAAAAGAAAAAGTGAGAAAAAAAAGAAGGAAAAAGTTATAAAAAAAAGAAAAAAGATGAAAGAAGAAAATGAGAGGAAAAAGAAAAAGAAAAAAGAAAATGTGAGAATTAATGAACTATTTGAATAAATAAGTCTCGGAACACTCTGATGGAGCTATGAGGGATGTCGACAAATCTAATAAGGAGCTATGCTTCACCTGTCCAATACCCAAGCGTCAGAGATGTATCTTTGAAGACGTGTCTATAATAATATAATAATAATAATTAGTAACAATCAGTTTCACACATGCACTTATAGAATTTTATTCTTAGAATGATATTTTTGTACTCTACTGGTTAAACAAGTTTGGGAAGCTTGAACACATTTATGAATGGAAAGGAATGAGGAGAATGAAGAAGGGGTTGTTTCTGACTGGATCGAACAACGCGGTAATCATAGGGTGTGAACTGAGTGATTTGGAAGAAATTTTATAACTTCAAAAATCGACACAACATTCAAAAAATTATTTTACCCATAGGAAGGTTGAATCTAAGACGTTCTTACACTTGATATTCAGGGCATCCTATTCTATTTTCTTTCTTTATATCCTAATTTTCCGGGCCTTGTAAAGTATCCTTCATTAAAATGCCGATAAGCAAGCTGACATTTTTACAAATAGATAGATTTTCTTGATAAATATATGACCGAGTATGAGACTTTTATCTGTTCGACGCTCTTCTATTTAAAAAGAGGAATCATCCATCAGGGGACATGGTGATGAAAATGGCAAGAATAAAAGTTTGGGGACTTGAAAGTTCAGGGACTCCAGGTAGTTGCTCGCCCTAAATGATAGAAGAGGGGCAAATTCTATGTAATGAGGCAAGAAATAAAGAGATTAGTGGGATATCATGGTGCATAAGAGTTCAAATCAGAATAGATAAGAGTGTACAGAGTCTGAAAGAATTCGATCACTAAAAAAGGGGTCAAAATTGGCTCAGGAAGAAGATGAGCTCAACAACAAAGATTCTGGGGCAAATTTTGTTGGAGCATGAAGACAATAAGGGTTTAAGATAAATCTCAAGAAGATCAAGTCAAGAAAGAAGATCAACCAAAGAAAGATTCAGGAAAAACTATCTTATTGTTGTAACTGAAGCAAAAAGCTTAACGGAGAGGCAAAGAAGATTAGAGCTCATCCGGGTGGTCCTTAGTTGTCACAATTCATGCATCATATATAGTTAGGTATCTATAAGATAGAAGAATATTAACCCATGCATTCAAAGTATTTTTGTACATTTTTGTAGGAATTTACAAGAATCAGCAAATAACATACATAAACCTCAATCTTCAACTTCAGATTGAAGAAAGTAGAACCAGCAAAGATTTTAATCACATTTTTGCAGCAAAGATTTCAACCTGCTTAAAGAGGCATATCTCAGAAAAGATTTCAATCCGTTTGAAGAGGCGGATCTCAACAAAGATTTCAATCCGTTTGAAGAGGCGGATTTCAGCATAGATTTTAATCCGTTTGAAGAGGCGGATCACAACAAAGATTTCAATCCGTTTGAAGAGGAGGATCTCAACAAAGATTTCAATCTGTTTGTAGAGGCAGATTTCAGAAAAGATTTTCTAATTGTTTGCACAGGAAATGAAGTGTATTATAATTTTAAATCAATAAGTTATTCGGGCATAATGTTAAATCCATTGGGTCGTCAATAAGTCATTCGGGCATGATGTTAAGTCCTTCGGACCATCACCTTCGGGAGTGATGTAATTGTTTGCATAGGAAAGAAAGTGTATTACAATTCTAAATCCTTTGGGTCATGTAAGTCCTTCGGGCATAATGTTAAGTCCTTCGGGCCATCACCTTCGGGAGTAATGTAATTGTTTACACAGGAAAGGCAGTGTATTACAATTCTAAATCCTTTGGGTGGTTAGTAAGTCCTTCGGGCATGATGTTAAGTCCTTCGAGCCATCACCTTCGGGAGTGATGTAATTGTTTGCATAGAAAAAGAAGTGCATTACAGTTCTAAATCCTTCAGGTTGTCAGTAAGTCCTTCGGGCATGATGTTAAGTCCTTTGGGCCATCAACTTCGGGAGTGATGTGATTGTGTGCACAAGAAATGAAGTGCATTATAGTCATTCGGGCATGATGTCAAGTACTTCGGGCCGATACCTTCAGAAATGATGAGAACTTTCTGAATGTTATTGCAATAAGACGGTGGGGCATGATATCAGTAGAAATATTAATCCTTTGGGCCCTCGGTTTTAAAAAAACAAAAAAAAATCGAAAAAAGAAAGAAAAAAACAAAAAACAAAAACAAAAAAAGAGAAAAAAAAAGAAAAAGAAAAAGAAAAAAAAGAAGAGAAAAAATAGGAAGAAAAAGAACAAGGAAGAGAAAGAAAGACAAAAATGGTTCAAGTTGTCAGATTGGAAAGCAAGATAGACCAACTCTAGGCTCAAATGAAAAAGACTCGCAGTTTTGGCGTCTTTTGTTGAAGCACTCAAAGTTTCCTAATGATATACCTAAATTGTACATTATACAATCAATGTTGGAAGACTAATTATAAATTCAACTTTTGCAGGCATAGAAGGAGGTTGATCAACGAAAGAAGAGGAAACAAGGGATTCCATGCGCGCTTTAGACTGAAAGATCGAGATATCTTAGGCAGAATAAGCAATGACACCAAAGATCTCAGTGCTTCAAGCGAGAAATTAGGGATACTTCATATTACTTCAGGATGAATCCTTATTAATTAATGATATTTTCTGGTTGCAAGTTCAGTTTTCCCAAAAAAAGTAGATGAATTATCATTCCTAGCAAAGAACGAAGAACCCCTAATAGGAAGAGTTCGCTCAACAAAGATAGAGTTCCTAGCGGGAAGAGTTCACTCAACAAAGAATGAAGAACTCCTAATGTGAAGAGTTTGCTCAGTAAAGACGAAGTTTTCAATGTGAAGAATTTGCCCAACAAAGAATCAAGAGTTCCAAATAAGAAGAATTCGTTTGTTCGATACCCTTGCAGAAAGGTGAATTGTTTAACGGAGTGAGGAAGAAATTCATAATAAGAAGAACAGCTTCAAACCTCAGAAGATGAAGATTGTCAAGAGCAAATTCAGACTTTGGAAGACAAAAAATTTCATAATAAGAAGAACAACTTCAGATTTCATAATTTGGGTAGAAGATTGAAGAATTTCATAATAAGAAGAACAACAACTTCAAACTTCAGCATTGTTCATAAAGAAAGACATGCCCTTTCAGAGGACGACCAAGAGACCTAGACAAAAATCTTGTATTTTCAGTCTTTGCCCTATCCTTGTTCCACAACAATGAGCAAAGATGGGAAGCTGTAATACCCGAATTTTGACCGGGCTTAATAATAAATAATAAATAAATAAGTAAATAATAGTTCATACAGTCCTTTTACATATCCATTACATAAATTCAAAGCCTACAAGCCTATATTCCAAAAGGCACATTACAAAAGTTAAACAAACACAGAAAAACTATTTTCCCGCCCAAATCATGTTTATTGAATAAAATGTGTTTGTTTAGCCTGTCTAATCTGGCCACATGTCGTTCCCGAAATGGCCAATTACTTTTCACGTAGATTGAGCCTCTGTCATGCCAGTTGTCACCAGCTGATAATCCACATGACGTCACCTTTCCACTCACCTATAAAAGGAGAGAGAGAATGTCAGAGTTCATTAATGACATTAATAAAATACCATTAATAATAATAATAATAATAAGAGAGCGAGTTACCTCGGGAGATCAACCACCGTTTGAAGTAGAATCATTGGAGAGGTCGGAGTGCCGTCGGGAATTTAAAGAGACACCGAGAATCATCGGTCTTCGTGAAGAACGCCAGAATCACTGAACACCATCCGAATGTATAACTCCTTCATCCTCTTAGATTCCTGCAAAAAATAAATGAAAATACTAGTTCACACTTATACATGAAAACCGAAAGTAAAACTGGAAAATATAAGGAGAATCGGAGAAAGCTTCATAGTGGTCGGAGTAGATCTGAATGGCGGAGTCGAAAAGGGATGGTTTGGGTAGTCTTAGGCCTAGGTCGGGGAAGAATTGGAGGTTCTATTGGACCAGGAGTAGATCTAGGTGTTTAAGGGGAATTTTTGTTGGGTTTTTTTGTTTGAACAACGGCGGAGGACGGCGGCTAGAAATTGCACCACGGTGGCTGGAATAAGGTGGAAGACGATCAGGGCTTAGACAACGGTTGGAAATTTCCCGTGGGTGGCCGGCATCGCCTGCGGCGGCCGAAACTCGAATCCCGGTGGCTGGCGAACGGCTTATGATGATCGAAGAGTGTGGTTAAGGATCAAACGGCGGACTGTGCGGCAGAGCTTGGCTGGGAAGTTTGTAGTTCATCCGGTCCTTGAAGAACACGGATGAACTTCATCCGAAAAGTGTGTATTTTGATCTATTTTTTGGAGGCTTTCTGGGAAATAGAGTGTTTGAATTGAGAGAATTGGGGAAAGAGAGAGAGTGAAAAGAAAGAGTGGGTTGGGCATTATGGCCGATTTGACTCGGTCGAGGGCTTTTTATAGCCGAGTCAAAACGGTGCCGTTTTGGCAATGGGTCAGGGGAAAGTCCGCGCACCTAAATCCGGGTCGGGTATAACCCGCGTGTTTTGATATGGATATCCTTTGGTATTTGCCCAAAATTTTGTTTTCTTTTAATTTGGTCCTCATTCCCTTGTAATTGAGCTTCAAACTTCGTAATTCTCTCAATTTAGTCCCAATTCCATTTTAATTGTACCCCTTAGGTTTTTATTCTTTCAATTAGGTCATTTATGGGTTTTGTATTTGGGCTTAGGGTTTTGTAATGGTTTCAATTCGGTCCTGTAATAATAAATTGAGCCTTTTATTTCAATGTGTTTTCTATTTAGTCTTTTTTATTTGTTTAATTTAATTAAATGTCATTAATTTATATGTGTGATGCATGTTTTAAATTAAGCATATAGGGTTATATGTTAGATAATTAAATACACTTAATTTAATTAATTAATTAATTAGAGCCTTTCCCCTAGGTTCTCTAATTAGGTTCAATAATTAAATAGGAAAGACAATTGTAGTAACCAAATGTATATTAAATGTAATTTTAAAATCTAAATTTGGATTATGTTCCATTGTTTACAATGGGGTGTTATCACAACATGGATTTTAACAAATCATATTTAATATATATTTCACTTAAAATTGAATATCAATTTAGTTCTTTAATTAAAATCAAACAATTAACTAAAATACATTGTAGTTAATTAAATGTATATTAAATTGAACCTTTGGGACTCAAATTTGGATGGTGTTCCATTGTTTATAATGGGGTGTTATCTCAACATTGGTTTTAAAGGTGAACATTTAATATACATTTCCACTTATAATATTGAATAATAAATTGTTAGAGCCTTAATTAGGATTGAAACTTTAATTAATTAGAAGATTAATTAATTAGGAATATGATTAATTTAAGGACTTTAAATATATGGAAGGTGTTTAAGCAATTGACATTTTCTCATAAAAGCCATTAAATTAATTAATATTCATAGTTTTAAATAATTAATTAATCAGAGCCTTTTTAGGAATAATACTTAAAATAAACAAGACAATAAAAGGACATTCATAAAAAACTTTTTATGTTGGAAATTCATTTTTAAATATGAATAGGGGTGCCACCTAACGGGGTGCTTTTATTCTCATATTCGAACAAAATGAATTTTCTTATAAAAGGATATCTGCATTCAGAATTTAAATTCAATTAATAATCATGAGATAAATTCAATTCAAATAATTATTCGAAATGCCAAAATGCCACGTAAAATTAAAGATACCGATAACGGGCGTTCGTATGGTGTTAATCCTTCACTACACGTAACCGACTGGGAATCTCCTTATCAGTTTAACCATTTACGTTATCGGTTATCGGTTCAGTGAGACATGAGTGGTCGATGATCACTGAATGGGAATCTCCTTATCAGTTTAACCATTCCATCTGCAAGTGTGTTTCTTTTTTTCGAACAATGCATGATCAACCTATAACCTACATGGTATACGTAGTGCTTACAGTAATTTCGATTTAATACGTAGTAGGAAGAGGGCATGGTATAACATCTCCATTGACAGTAGGGCTATGAAACCGGAGTGAATTCCCAGAATTGGGGAGACATTAGTTTTAATGGATTTGGAATCCCCAGCATCAGTTTTGATTGTGCAACAATCTTGTCCTACTTCATCTGGATCCAAGAAGAGCAATAACATTGATCCTAGTAAGAAAATATTCGAGATATAAATATTTTTTCTTTCTTTTAAGGGTTTGTTTGATTTACGTAATGTAAAGTTATCTTCGAGAATAGAACTCTTAGAATATAACATTACTTGACATATTATTATATCTTCGAGAATAAAACTCTTAGAATATAACATTACTTGACATATTATTATAAGAAGAGTGGTTGTCATTTTCTGATTACTTTAACATAAATAAAAATTAAAAAAAAAGTTTTTTCTAATAATTTTAGTCGAAATAAAATAAGATTCAACATATAAAAGCAAGAGGGGTGTAGCGACCCTTTTTTTTTAAATAGCTAAAAGGAGTTTTTTTCTTTCGTTTTTGGAAATATTTGAAAATGGAAAAATTTCTTTGTATTTTCGAAAGTAAAGACTTAGAGTCGTCATCGGCCACTTAGTAGGCCGGACACCGTAAAGCCAGAGATTCGTGTAAATATGGGTTCGAGAGTTGATTACGTGTGGGGAATTATTAGCACCCCATCACGTCCGAAAATCGGTACCAAAACATAAATTGCTTTTAGTCGATGAAAATTGTTGAAATTTAAATTGAATTTAACTAAATGTTCTTGATTGAATACAATCTTTAATTAAATGGGGTTTATCAAATTGGTTGACTTGAATTAATTAAATATTTAATTGATAAGGGTGACGATACCCCAAACATAAATTAAATCGACATCGAATAAGTCTGACTGCCGTATTAATTTATGGTTCGAATTTCGTACATCACCTTTATGCATGATGCAAGCATTTAAAAATAATGTTATGATTTATCAACTTTTAATTCAAATTAAGTTTACCTTCGGACGGTAAGAATTAATTCGAATATTTGGTCAACATACACTAAGCCTAGCCTGTTACGATACAAATATCGAAATTAATAAATACATTTTTTATAATTTAAATTAATTAATTAATAGCATGTCCAATTAAAATATTAAAGTCAAATAAATGACAATTAAGATGCATGACAAGGAAATGCATGAAACAAAAGCCCTAGGCCCACTAAAGCCTTAACCTAGAAAGGCTCAAATTATGAAAAATTAATTAATGATCTATTATTAACTAGGTTAGCTAATATTAACCTTAAATTAATTAAATCCTAAAACCTAGGAAAACTAAATATCTTATGAATTATCTTGAATCAGAATAATTAATTTGATTAATTTTAGAATAGCATCTCATTAAGTCAAAGATACTATTTAAAATGAATCAAATCAATAATTATGATTTTAATTGAATTTTCATCTAAGTCAAGTATCAATTTTATCCTAAAAATACTTAAGAGATGGTACAATTAATTTAATTAATTTAACATTCATCCAAATAAGTTAAGGAAAAATTTAAATTAATTAAATTAATTCGAACCATATACTATCTAAAGATTCCAACTAATCTAAACCTAAATTTAATTTAATTAATTTAAACTTACACCCAATAAAACAAGGGCATAATTTAAATTAATTAAATTAAATTTCTACATCCCTAAAGTTTACCTAAAAACTAGCTATCAAACTCGAACAACACAAAACACAACCGAATTTAGTAAAGATAAACAACATAATCTAATAGGGATATAAATATCTACAAAATAAAAGGACTAAAAAATAATAACAGTCAAATAACAAGGCATACAATAAATATGCATGAAAGGTCAAAATAAAACAAAATAAAATTAGAGGGGTTAAAGAGGAATTTTACTACTGAAAACGGGATTAGATTAAAAAAACAGGGCGAATTTCGAGGACCAAATCAGAAATTGAGCCTTTTAAAAATAAATTAAATAGAAATAGGATGAAATTAAGAAGGCCAAAAAATAGGAGGACTGATTGAGTAATTAAACTATGCGGAAGGTCGAAAATGAGAAGCTAAATGGGGCGGAGGGGCTTATGGGGAGATTTTCCCCTTTTTAAAAAATGATTAAAGGACGAAATTATAATATTTGGAGAACTTTTAATGACCGGGAGTGTAATTTGAAAAGGAAGAATGATAGCGGAGCAAAAACAAAGGGCGAGAGGACTAAAAATAATTTTACCATTTTTAAAATTTTAACCCCTATTTAAAGACCTTATCGCCCCTAAATCAAGCCTTTAGTCATTTTAATTTAAACCCTATAGAAATAAATACTCTCCCTTTTACTTGTCTTTGAAGTCAGCCTCTTCCCATATTTGAATATTTTTTATAAATCACCCACAGCCCAGAATCTGGTGGTGGTCGGCCACTTCGACCACTTTATTCCATTAACGGCCGCCATTACCGACACCTCAAAACTTAAAAAAGCCTTTTTTTCAATTTTAAAAACCCAAAAATCACTTTAATTTTTCAAAAAAATTAAAATCTCTTTTTTCTAAAAGTCAAACCCTCTTCTTTAGAAATTGAGGTCCTCCTTTCACTGGCTCACCTATTTCGGTTCTAAAAGTCGAAAGCTTATCACCAGCAAAAGAGAAAACCGAACGGCGAAGATATAAAATTTGAACTATTTTCTTTTTACTGGTTATTATTTTTATTTAAAGATGCATGTATGTTAAAAAAAATGATACCTTTTCTCTCGGAAACTCTTTCTTTTATTTCATCCCAAGTATCCTACAATATTAGACTGATTCTTATATATATATGCTCTCCGATTTTGTCTCGGATTTGATTTCTTTTGCTTACAAGAATCAATAACATTAATGCTATTATTGTGGCTGATTTTCTTGATCTGATGATTTTCCTTTTTATTAATTGTTTGATCTGTAATGGTGATTGAGTAGGGATAGGCATTTTACCCGACCCGGCCTGATCGGGTCAGATTTTTTAATGAAAAAATTAGGTTCAGGTCGAGTCTGGTTTTTATTAAAGGTGAACTCGGGTCAAATCGAGTTTGAATTTAGGGTAGAAAATATCTGACTTGACTAGATCCGGGACTAATTGTGTAATTTTCCCCTAATTTTTTAGGGATATTTATAATAATACCGATTTTATATTTTTTATAATTAGGTCCTTAAAATTAAATTTTTGTTTACAATTTAGTCTTTCAAATTATATTTTTTATGATTCAGTCCCCTAAAATTATTTTTTTACAATTAGGTCCCTAAAATTAATTTTTTATATAGGTCGGGTCGGGTTCGAGTTTAGTATATTTATTTTCGATCAGGTCAGGTCAGATTTTTTAAAGAATATGTTCGGATCGGGTCTGGTGCAGGTTTAGGATATTTATTTTTAGGTCGGGTTCGGGTGGGCCAAAAACTTAACCCAACCCGACCTATGCCCATCTCTATGGTTGAGGAGTCAATGAGGGAATCGCACGGTGGCAGGGGAATAACCGGCAGGGTGTCCATGTGGAGGAGATCGATAGAGGGTTAGGATCATTTTTGGCCAGATTCTATCTTGGCCGATGGATCTAATCTGATCCAACAGCTGGAATTACTCGAAGATCAGACGACTGAGATAGGCTCTAAAAAAATGATGTGACAGCGTGAGATTTAGACACATAGCACGTGGGAGAGGAAGAGTCAGCGCGAGCATCACACACGCGCGTGGAAAGATAATCGGCCCGCGCGGCATCTGAGCAGTCTCCTTGCTTCAATCATTGCCATTGGATCTGGCTTGATCCAACGGCTCTCCCTTGGATGTGCAGAAAAAAAATTGTTAGATCCGATTAGTCATTAGGGTTTTAGGTTAGAATTGGGTCTTGGCCGAATGGGCCTTGTAATAAATTGATTTGGGTCTTGTAATTATAAATGGACACTTAATAAAATAGTGGGTTTTTTTTACTTTCAAATCTGTTTTTTTTTTATTTCGACCTAATAATAATAATGATAATAATAATAACCTAATACCATGATAACAATATACAGTAATATAATAATAATACATACATACACTATTAATTTATATACATGCATCCGTACACAAGCATATACAGACACACAATAATAACAAGATTCATACATAATATATGTACATGCAATATATTCATATACACGTTCATAATAATAACAATAACAACACATAAATACTCTTACACATGCAAAATACATATACATATACAATACATTCACATATACATACGTATACACTTACATACATACAAACATATTTACCCATACATAATTATACATACATATACGGACACATATATTTAGTAAAGATTATACACCTATATTAATACTATTAATAATTAATAATATTATACATAGCGGGACAGAAATGAGTGATTACAGCTACCCCTCTTTGCTTGTTTTTGTGAAAAGAGAACAAAGCAAAAGACTAAATCACTATTTTTTATCCTTACTCCCTGTTTGTAGAAATCGAGACCACGAGTTCCTCCTATAAGGAAACAACTATTCATTTCTTCGTCTGAAGCGTTGGAGCAAAAAATCCTTCCTATATAAAATTTTCGCTTGTCCTTGGCAAAGAGTCTTCGAGTTATAAGTCCCTCCTATACAGAGCTTTTCCTTAGACTATCAAATCTGTAGGTTCTTCCTATATAGAACCTTCTATCTTCTATGTGGATTTTCAAAATAAGAGTTTTTCCTATATAGAACTTCTTGTCTTGAAATCCTGAAGCATTGGCTTCTCCTATATAAAACTCCTTGCTCTAAAATCCTTTTGAGCTACGAGTTCTTCCTATATAGAACATTTGGCTTAGAGTCGCGAGTTTTTCCTATATGGAACCTTTTACTCTGAAATCTTAGGACTGCTAGCTCTTCCTATATAGAACTTCGGTCTTCAAATTTTGAAGATGTGGGTTTTTCTATATATTACTTATTTAATATATTATATGTTATCATGGTTTGAAAACCCAAAAATATTATTATTACTATTATATTCTCTTACCATTACTTATTATTAAAACCCCAAAATATTATTATTATTATTATTATTAGGTTGAGATAAATAATAGTTGGTCTGTTTTATATTTATATTACTATTAATTATTTATTATTATCATCATTATTATTATTATACAAAACTAAAAAACCAAAAAGACTAATTAAATAAACAAAAGCCAATTTATTAATTATTAAAGTCTACTACATAATTAAAAACCCAAAATATTATATGTTATATATATTTGGCCCGTTTGGCCCATAAATAACAAAACCCTAATCTATCCATTTTTATTTGTGCAGCCGCCTCATTCATAACCGTTAGATCGGGATTAGATCTAACGATCACGAAGAAAGCAAGGACGACCTTCCATCTGTCCCACGCGCCAAGCTCCTCAGCTCCATCTTGCGCCACGCGCTCAGCTTTCCAGATCCCTCACTCGCGCGTGCGCCATATGCCTGACTCCTTGGTTGCCACTGATGTCATCTCTCTCGTCTCCCCACCTTCTCCGATAGACACATCGATGCTCTAGTTGCTGGTCCCCTCATCCGTTCTGGCTGTCACGCATGCAAAAGAAACAATACGGCAATGTCAAACGGCATATTATAAAATCAAAGCAGACAAACCAACATTTGTAGAGCAACACATGAATCTGGCCAAAGAATTCTAGAACCAATTGCATTTTTTTCTTTATCTTTGTAGAAAATTCATGTAAGTCTGGGGATATAAAGGAAACCTAACCGATTGTAATACCCATTCAGGGGATATTGAGATTGAATACAAAGAAAAAAACTTCAAGGATTTCAGAGGTATCTTCTTATTTTTTTATTTCAAACATAAAAAACACGCAAGGAAATGGGTTTAGGGTTTCACCTCTAGGTTTTGAGTCGTCGTTTCATGCAATTACGGGGGACGACTCCTCTTTCGATTATAAACGTCGTGATTCCCTTCCGGATCGAGTGACGTGAATCAGCAAAAAAAGGCTCTTTTGTTTCTATTTTTAAACAAAAAAGGGGTTTTTGGTCAAAAAAGGGTTTCGAACATGGGTTTGTCCATTGGTTTTTGAGTTTTGCGGGTAACAGAAGTTTCGTTTTTCAAAACAAATGGTAGATTTGGGTTAAGGAAGTAGAAAAAGGGTGTTTTGGTGCCGATGAGCGGCGGTAGGTGACATTGAGTGGTGGCCGATACGATGGTGGGTCGTCGATTTTGGGAATAAGAATGGGTTCATGAAGGACTCATGAACCCCGATGAACAGTTCAGAGAAATTTAAAATTGAGCTTTGATCTGGTTTTTTTAAAAAAAGAAGAAATGATTTTTGTTTATTGTTTTTGGTATTTATACCTTGTATCGAAAAATAGGCTTCTTACCTTCATTATAGACCTTCACCCCACTCAAATTCGTTCGACCATCTTTCAAAGTTTTCAAATATTTTAATTTGGTCATTGTTTTATTTTAAGGGTTTCATTTTGTTTTTAAATTGGTTCGAAAACCCCTTGGGTTAATTACCCTTTAATCCTCCCGTGTTTCAAATTATCCTTTTTGGCCATTCTGTGTTTTCAAATTACGTCCCATGTCTTTATTATTTTCAAAATATTTTCAATCTCATCCTTTTTTTGAACCAAGATTGTTTTTTAGGTATAAATGTAACACCCTCAACGTATATTTGAAGATTTAATATACATTGAAGATGTTACTAAAGTTTTTAACTGGTTTCCTGACTTGTAATTTTTTTTTCAACAAAGTAGTTCAGTGTTTGGCCCTTTCTCAATTTTCAACAAAACTATGTCTAGTAACCGCAACTGGTTTTGACCCTAAATTGGTTTGTAAAATAGTTTAAGCAGTTATTAAAATGAGAATATAATTCAGGGTGAAAACTATGTATGTTGCCTAGATCATTTCTTGTTTTTAAAATCACTGCGCGATAAATGACCAACTAAGTATAAAACCGTTTAAAGCATCTTTCTAAAATTTTTAATTCTTCAAACTAAGTCATGATGCTAGATCATACGGAATAGTTACTTATTTAATATCTATACATGCCCCCACTAGACTAGGATGTGGTGATACTTACAATTAGTACAAGCTAACTTGATCCAACAATGTTCAGCTCCTCTTTTGCTATCTAATCCGAAGTACCTATGTGTGATACAAAACACACGTTAAGTATAACTTAGTGAAACATAATCATAATAATATAAACAATAATTATAATAACACAACTCTGTAAGATGGCAAATGACTTTCAATTGCAGTTGATATCATTTTATCATATATAGAACTGCCTTACTTATATAGTTCATTTGACCAATATAATATTCAAATCACAAGATTTTATATGTCTTACCAGTCTTGTATACATTAAACTTTTTAGCTTAACTACTTGCATAATTGCATTTCAAGTATTATAGCCAAAGTATAAAATCAAGCCATCTGTAATGCAGAATTAATTATGTATCATGACTATCTTAAGAGTCATGTCATTATTGTTCTATATTCATCAAGTGCTCACATGCATAAAAATTTCTTCAACATAAACATGCTTTCAATATGATTCATATCATCTATCAATTTTGTCATAGAATCTTGATATCAATGGTTCATGATTATCAGGTAGTCATGCTTTTATCACGTAATCATTTGCCTATCATATTCTTTAACATAGCAATACTTTCATCGTGCAATCATTTGCATATCATTTCTTTTATCATAGTCATACTTCCTTCATGCAATCATTTGCATATCATTTCCTTTATCATAGCCCAAATTACAAAATCATGTGAAGCTATGGTACGCGAGTCATCACGACAATGTAGTGTCTACGACGTCGTAACGTCTACATCGCCGAAGTGACTGAAATGAGTACGTACTCGATGACGCTCTTTGCTCCTCATATAATCGCACTTTTTGTGTTATGTAACATAGTAGTGCTTGAACTGACTCTGTAGAGCCTTTCCTGCACTGTAGTGCTTTCACGCAACTGCTAGGACTCTATGAATATCCAACTATACCAAGAAATTTCATGTGACTCTATGGTATACGAGTCTGGCACCGTAGTATCTATAATGTCGTAGCGTCTGATGGTGAGTACGTACTTGAGGACGTCATTTGCTCCTCGCATAACACCTTAGGTTTTTCTTAGCAGCGAAGTGCCTACATTATCTTAGCACCGAAGTACCTACATTATCTCGGCACCGAAGTGCCTACATTAGGACGCAGCTGCTAAGTGACTCTATGGATATCCAATTATACCAAAGACTTCACACTAGTACTTGGGCAATTTATTTCCTTATAGATCAATCATCATTGTTCATATAATAGGGCAATTCGCATCCCATATTTCATCTTCAATATCCAATCCATCAAAACTATCAACCATAATTCGATATTGGGCATTTCATACCCCAAAATCTAAAATCTGATTTATCTTAGATAAATCATTATTCCATATCCATGTATCACATATGCCATTTAATATTTCTTTGATCAACATAAATTTTCATTATTATCAAAGTTGACTTATTGCAAGTCTTCTTCACATCACACATGTATAAACAGATAAAAATGCATTCATTCATCTCACATATATAATAAATAAATAGAATACACTCACCTGGGCCATTTATTAGCATGCCTCACTAAATTCTACTCGATCCTTTCCTTCATAGTACCTCGAATCTTCTTCTGATTCGGATTTGACTTGGTAACCACATGAATATAAACAAACATTTGTTAAGTTCACTTCGAACAATATTTCAATCAAGCTACCTAATCATTTAACATAAAGATTTCCATAATTTTCCTTCTTTCCTTATACTGTCCAAAAATTCATTTTAGTCCTTAATGACCATTCTGAACTTCCAATAACCCTTTTCAAGCTTACTAATTAACCTTAGATACAAAATGTATCAATTCTCATTTTCTGGCAGATTGCACTACCTTCAAAGAAATATTTCTGTAAAATAATCTACAACTAGGAATTTGATTCCATTTGTTCTGAAAGAAACTATATTCAATAAGCTTTTCAACCATATAAATTAATATCCCAAATTCAACTTGTAAGATTTATGGCTAATTTTCAAAGCCAATTACAATGTTGGAATTTAGAACAAACTGGTGCTCTGTTTTCTGACCTTTCATCACTTAAAAATTCATATCTTTTGACTCGAAATTCGAAATCAGTTTTCGTTTGTTGGAAACGAAACTAGACGAACAAATATTTACATCGGTATAAAATTCGCCATCTAACCATTTTGTAGAATTTATGGTGAATTTTCAAACTTACTGCCATAATCTAGTTTTCTACACAGCTTCCACAATTAACTTCAACTTTTATACTAACTTCTCCTTACTTCTCTTCTTGTCAATTTAGTCCCATTATTTGCTTTAAACCACCAACTTATCACCTTCTTCATCAAATAATTATTCACAATAGTTCCCTCTAATTTTCTTTCTTTATTGAATGGTCACTAATAATGCAAAGATAAGTGATAAGTATTCAAAAGTACTATTTTTATTACCCTTTTTACTCATATTATTGTTCGACTTAAGCTCATATTAGTTGCATAATTAGTCATTCATGCATTAATTCATGTTTCTTTCCACTGTTGAGCTTGATTACATAACTTGGTGATTTTTGTGGAAAAAGATGCTGCTTTGGTGTGTTTTTGTGTGTGTGCAGAATCACTTGCCAAAGCAAGGCTAGAACCAGTTTCCAGGGCAATGCATGAAGGAGATGCCGAGCTAGTTGCCAAGGCAATTTTCGATAAGGGATAAGGTGATATGGTAGTCAAAATTGATGACTAGATAAGCCCAAGATGAAGTGGAGCAAAGTTAAATCCCAAAGGAGTTTGATTTCCATGAAGAGGTTAAAGAGAAATTAAATCCCAAGAAGATAGGAGAAGTTCTAGAAGGAATTTAAATATAATAAGGAACTATATTCTTTAAAGATATTTAATTCCAACTTAACTTCCTCCTCAAGAAGGATTGTAACCTAGCCATCTCCTATTTAAAGGAACAAGCCGCCAAAGAGAGTGGGGCAAGAGGGGAGAGATTTCAACAAGGGAGAAAGCTTGGAGGGAGAGTTCGATTGAGAGGTTTTCCAAAGAGGGCTGGTTGATTTCTTCTTCTTCTTTGCTTCCATTAGACTCATGGTTTGGGGATTATTCTTTGTATATCTTTTGAACCCAACTATGAACTAACTTGATTGGTTGGGGTTATTGTGTTTTGTTGTTGTGAAAAACAATTGGATTTTGTTTAGGTTTTTGAGTTGCAATTCAATTTTCAAAGTTTGTTCATTCTTGGTTCTCAATCTTGTTTGCGAGTGAATTAGGAGATGATCTCGTAACTTCATCTATTTATCTAATATCGGGAGAGTTAGATTCAAGAAATGAATGAGTATGGTCTTTATTCAATCAATTGATGGTGAAGACTACGTAGGGATGTATTATCAAGGCATGCACAAATAGCTAGAGTTTCGACTTAGGGATAAGAAGAAACCATTGAAGAATGCTTCGCCGAACTTTGGAAGTGAATGCTCAATTTCCCAGGCAATCGACCCATCCTTAATTGCCCAGGCAATCGCGGGAGCATTGCCCAGGCAATCTGATCAGACAACGAGGGGGAATTGCCCTAGCAACCGACCAGGCAACACGACAGAATTGCCCTGGCAATCAACTAGGCAATTGCAACCAAATTGCCCTGGCAATCGTAACATAATTGCCCTGGCAATCCGGCTGCTACTCTATCACCACGACGGACCATTCGATCATCACTCCACAACTCACGATAACCTGGCCTATACTCTCTTATTTGATTACATCTTTATTTTATTTACTTGCTCTTTTATTTTATTCATTAGTTAGAACTCCTACAATTATCAATTGTGTTTTTACTTTTACAGTACGATAACTAAGGCAAAGTGGCCCAAACCAATCCATGTGAAGACGATACTCGATACTTATCATATCACTTTATTACTTGCGACGTGTATACTTGCACAATTGCGTAGCACTTATTACGTGCAACAAGTTTTTGGCGTCGTTGCCGGGGATTGGCAATTGGTGTTAGTTGTTTTTGTTATTGCATTTTTCTCTTAGTTTTACTAACTTTTCTTTTTGTTTGTTTTATCAAAAACTTTAGGTACCCTACAAGTTAAGGGACATCAATATGTCGGGAAATAAAAGCCGATCTATTCGAGAGTTGATGTTGGAATATATGAATCAATCCAATCAAGAGTTTCTTGCACCCTTTGATGATTACCTATACCAATCGAGAAAAGCCCAAAGAGCTTATACCGTGGAAAAATCTTGTGCTATGTGTGGAGAACATCATGTTTTTGAAAATTACCCTCAAATTTTCGGTGCATATGACTACATGGAGGACCATAGAGGGAACCAGCAGCAAAATTCTTCATGGTATGGTCAAAAAGCTCAAAATATTTTTACCATAACAATTTTGCCACAGCAACAGATATGACATGGCAATGTAGTTCTTTTCAAGAGCATTCCAATTCCTTGGAGGAAACTTTGCTAGCTTCATTGGCTAGACTTAACGGATCAATTGAAGAGATTTGAGAGCTATCAAAGTCCATGGATACGAGGATAGCTCAGTGGGATGCAACCTTGGGGGATTCAGAAGATCAATTGAGGAGATCTACATATGTCATGGATAACATGCACCAACAATTCATTCCTAGGGATACTAAAGTCCCAAGGCAAGAGAACAAGGAACAATGCAAGCAAAGCTCTCCGATGTGTGAGGAACAACTAAAACCTCAAAGTCGAGAGTATGCTGATGAGAAACACTGCCCAACACATGATGAGCCAGAGCAAAAAATTACCTCGGCAATGATTGAGGAGCCTGAACAGAGCAATGCCGCGACAACACTCAGTGAAGCTGAGAACAACAATAATACAGCAAATTCTGAGGAACCTGATGCCCAGAAGGTTACAACGTTGATGCTGAAGCAGGAATCTGTAGATTGCTCTCATCTATAGTTGCCACGGCAATTGCACGACCACATGCAAGATCAACGAGATGATAATACTTTGCCAATGGAATATGAGCAGGTAATGGTTGAACCTTTCGAATTATTTAAAAACTCACCTCGTCCATTGCAGGTATGTCTTGAGGAACCGATGTTGGTAGATTTGAAGCCATCAAAATCTCTACTGATGGAGATGTTTGAGAGGCCAAAAGGAAAATGTGTTTGGATTCGTAAAGCTTTTCAGAAAATTGGTTCTTCCCTTGACTTACAGCAAATTTTGGCAACTGATTGCCACGACAATTGGCTTGAGCAGCAATTGCCACGACAACAAAGGCTACATCCAACCATGATAGAAGTCGACAAGAATAAGGTAATTAAATGGTTGGGAATGGATATAATTTTTCCTAATAATATATTCATGCCTTCAAGAATAATAGCAAGGTGGAAGATGTGCATGGACTACAAGGGAACACGAAAGAAAGACACCTCCACCATGGTAACACAAAGGGGAGTAGCTGAGAGCACATTGGCCCAATTCTTTTGGGGCAATATTGTCACTCGATGGAGGGTGCGGATGGACTATAAGAAGTATCGAAAATGACCATCCTCAAGTTTTCTCAGATATGCAGTAACATTAGAAGATGCATGATGGCACTCTTTTCAGACATGGTTTAAGACTTCCTTGAGATCTTCATAGATGATTTTTTCGTTTTTGGTAATGACTTCGACAGTTGCCTCGGCAATTTAGAGAAGGTGTTGGCAAGATGTGAAGAAGCCGATTTAGTCTTTAATTGGGAGAAGTGCCATTTTATGGTAGATGAAAGAATAGTGCTCGGCCACAAGATTTCATCCAAGGGAATTGAAGTAGACAAAGCCAAGGTGGACGTGATCGAGAGATTACCCCCACCTAGTTCGATTAAAGGAATTCGAAGCTTTCTTGGACATGCAGGTTTTTATAGGAGGTTCATTCATAATTTTTATAAAATTACTAAACCCTTGTGCAATTTGCTTGAACAAGATAAAGTCTTCAATTTTGATGATTCTTGCGCCCAAGCATTCGAAACCTTAAAGGAAAAGCATGCCTCGGTACCCATTGTCGTTCCACCAGATTGGACGCTACCTTTTGAGCTCATGTGTGATGCAAGTGATTTTGTGGTAGGAGTAGTCCTAGGCCAACGCACAGGAAAGGAACAGAAAATCAAGTGGCTGGTCACTTATCATGTTTAGAACGCAATAGGGAGGAGAACGCGGATTTAGAGATATGCGATGCATTCCCGAATGAGCAACTTTTAGTTGCCTCGGCAACCATGGGTGCGCATGCCTCGATAACCCTCGACGCTGCAGCAGCTCTTGACGCGCATGCCTCGGCAACCATGGATGCGCATTCCTCGGCAACCCTAGACGCCACAACAGCTCTTGACGCGCACGCCTCGGCAACCATGTATGCGCATGCCTCGGCAACCCTCGATGCTTCAGCAACTTTTGACACGCACACCTCGGCAACCACTAATACGCACGTCACGACAACCATGGACGCGCATGTCTTGGCAACTCTAGACGCGCACGCCGCGACAACCACTAATACGCACACCTCGACAACCATGGATGCGCATGCCTCGGCAACTCTAGACGCACACGCCTTGGCAATCTTGGGAGCAGTCGCCATGGTAGCACATACCTCGATAATACCTTGGTACGCGGATTTAGTTAATTTCCTTGTTTGTTGTATTTTACCTTATGGTCTTACTCACCAAGGGAAGAAGTGGTTCCGCCATGATGCTAAGCATTACTTTTGGGACGAGCCTATTTTGTTTAAACAATGTGCATATTAGGTTATACGTCGATGTGTCCCTGAAGAAGAGCAGCAAATTGTACTACAGCAATGCCATTCTTCACCCTATAGAGGATATTTTTGAGGAACACGTACCGCGGCCAAAGTTTTGCAATCTGGTTTGTATTGGCCAACACTGTACAAAGATGCTCAAGAGTTTTACAAGCAATGTGATCGATGCCAGAGGACGGGCAATATCTCTAGAAGCCATGAGATGCCGCTCTAAAACATCATCGAGGTGGAATTGTTCGTTGTATGAGGGATTGATTTTATGGGACCTTTCCCATCCTCATTCGGTAACCTCTACATTCTACTTGTCGTCAACTACGTGTCTAAATGGGTTGAGGCAGCTGCAGTTCCCACCAACGATTCCAAGACCGTGCAAAGATTCTTGCAGAAAAATATATTTACACGGTTTGGGATGCCGAGGGCAATTATTAGTGATGAAGGCAAACGCTTCGACAACAAACTCATCACCAAGATGTTACAATGCTTTGGTGTATCTCACAAGATTGCCACGGCATATCACCCACAAACCAATGGGCAAGCAGAAATTTCCAACCGTGAATTGAAGGGTATACTCGAGAAAGTTGTAAATCCCTCTAGGAAGGATTGGTCAGTAAGACTGGATGACGCACTTTGGGCATATCATACTGCATTCAAAACACCCTTAGGTATGTCTCCCTTCCGACTTGTCTATGGCAAAACATGCCATCTATCGGTGGAAATCGAACACAAGGCATATTGGGCAATCAAGACCGCAAATATGGATTGGGAAAGTGCTGGGCAAAAGCGTTTGTTGGACCTCAACGAGATAGAAGAATTTCGTGCACTTGCCTATAACAATGCACGAATCTACAAGGAGAAAACAAAGCAATGGCATGACAAGAAACTATTGCCACGACAATTCATGCCAGGGTAACTAGTTCTCTTATTCAATTCTTGGCTAAAACTTTTCCCGAGAAAACTAAAATCAAGATGGTCGAGACCATTCGAAGTTGTCAAACCATTCTCCCATGGTGTCGTGATAATCAAGTCCATCACTGACAAACATGAATTCAAAGTTAATGGACAAAGATTGAAGCACTACAACGGTGCCCATGTGGAACGTAACAAAGAAATGGTCACCTTAGGAGATGCATGAGCATGCTCTCCTTTCAATATTTTTTTATTTTTATTTTTATTTTCATTTTTATTTTTAGGAGATATTTTATTTTATTTTTCTTCATTATCTTTAGTTTCCAGGTTTTTTTATTTTCTTTTCTTTTCCACAACAAGACTCACAACCACCAAGCTAAAGAAATTCACTGCCGACTACTTGCCACGGCAACCGCAACAGAAGATGCCCCTGCAACCACCTCAGTAGTTGCCACAGCAACAGAAACTAGCGATGCCCGGATAACAACAATGGCTTCGGCAACTACTGAAGCCCAGGCAAGTGCACCTGCCTCGGCAAACATGGATCAAATCAAAGAAATGCTATTCACGCGGTACCAGCCACAAGCATTCAACCACTAACCGAAATATGAATCAAGCAAACGGCAGAAAGGAAACTTATCACTCGAGGTGACGACCTCTCTGACTAACTCATTTCATTTAGTTTCTTGTAAATTTTGTTTCATTTTTACATGCATTGAGGACAATGCTTCTCTCGAGTTTGGGGGTGTTGGTTTCTAGTTAGTTTCATGTTTAGTTGCATTCATCTTTAGCAATCACATATAGGTTGCATATGTTACTTGCCGTGCCTTTAATTGGATTTAATTGCTTAAGACTTGTTGAATATCCAATGATGAATTTTTGCCACTGCACTTAATTGAAAGAACCTTTAATTTTAGAATTGCATGAAAAGAACTTAGAATTTTACTATGACGCTGATTTTTCTTTTTACACGGTTGTGGCTTGTTGATTGAAAGAAACTTAGTGAACTCAGGTTGCTTAAAATTTGGGTAAATTTAAAAATTAAAAGTCAATTTCTTGCTATAGGTGCCCGAAACTGGCTCTAGTAGTTAATGCACATTAAAAAATCTCTAGAGGTGCCCGAAATTGGCTCTAGTCGACTAAAATAAAATGAGAAATTGCTTACTTTGCTAGAGTGCCCGAAATTGGCTCTAGTGAAAATAAAAATAAATGCCCCAGTAATTAAATTGATAAAAGCCTATTGTTCACATAGAATCTTGAAAATCAACTTGTACACAACTACGCACACACATTGTCACAAGCATTATAGTTCGATTCCGGGTAATTTTTGCGCTATTCAAAAAATTAAAAGGTGATCATACTTTGTGCCACGGTTCCGAGGTTTGAATTCAAGTTTGAAGCATGTCTTTGATGATTAAAGTCTTGGTAGGTAATTGTTAGTTTGCATTGCTTGAGGACAAGAAATAGTTCGAGTTTGGGGGTGTGATAAGTATTCAACAGTACTATTTTTATTGCCCTTTTTACTCATATTATTATTAGACTTAAGCTCATATTAGTTTCATAATTAGTCATTCATGCATTAATTAATGTTTCTTTCCACCGTTGAGCTTGATTACATAACTTGATGATTTTTGTGGAAAAAGATGCTGTTTTGGTGTGTTTTTGTGTGTGTGCAGAATCACTAGCAAAAGCAAGGCTGGAACCAGTTTCCAGGGCAGTGCATGAAGGAGATGCCGAGCTAGTTGCCAAGGCAAATTTCGATAAGGGATAAAGTGATATGGTAGTCGAAATTGATGACTAGATAAGCCCAAGATGACGTGGAGCAAAGTTAAATCCCAAAGGAATTTGACTTCCATGAAGAGGTTAAAGAGAAATTAAATCCCAAGAAGATATGAGAAGTTCTAGAAGGAATTTAAATATTATAAGGAATTATATTCTTTAAAGATATTTAATTCCAACTTAACTTCCTCCTCAATAAGGATTTTGACCTAGCCATCTCCTATTTGAAAGACCAAGCCGTCAAAGAGAGTGGGGCAAAGGGGGAGAGATTTCAACAAGGGAAAAAGCTTGGAGGGAGAGTTCGATTGAGAGGTTTTCCAAAGAGGGCTGATCGATTTCTTCTTCTTCTTATTTGCTTTCATTAGATTCATGGTTTGAGGATTATTCTTTGTATATCTTTTGAACCCAACCATGAACTAACTTGATTGGTTGGGGTTATTGTGTTTTGTTGTTGTGAAAAGCAATTGGATTTTGTTTAGGTTTTTGAGTTGCAATTCAATTTTCAAAGTTTGTTCATTCTTGGTTCTCAATCTTGTTTGCGAGTGAATTGGGAGAGGATCTTGTAACTTCATTTATTTATCTAATATCGGGAGAGTTAGATTCAAGAAATGAATGAGCATGGTCTTTATTCAATCAATTGATGGTGAAGACTAATCCGGCTTAGGAATAAGTTTAGGATTTCAACACCTAAGAGGGGCACAATATTGGTTGTTATTCACCCTTGATTCACGTAGGGATGTATTATCAAGGCATGCACAAATAGCTAGAGTTTCGACTTAGGGATAAGAAGAAACCATTGAAGAATGCTTCGCCAAACTTTGGAAGTGAATGCTCAATTTCCCAGGCAGTCAACCCATCCTTAATTACCCAGCCAATCGCGGGAGCATTGCCCAGGCAATCTGATTAGACAACGAGGGGAAATTGGCCTGGCAACCGACCAGGCAACACGTCAGAATTGCCCTGGAAATCAACCAGGCAATTGCAACCAAATTGCCCTGGCAATCGACTAGGCAATCGTAACAGAATTACCCTGGAAATTCGACTGCTACTCAATCACCACGACGGACTATTCGATCATCACTCCACAACTCACGATAACCTGGCCTATACTCTCTTATTTGATTACATCTTTATTTTATTTACTTGCTCTTTTATTTTATTCGTTAGTTAGAACTCCTACAATTATCAATTGTGTTTTTACTTTTACAGTGCGATAACTAAGGCAAAGTGGCCCAAACTAATCCCTATAGAGACGATACTCGATATTTATCATATCACTTTATTACTTGCGACGTGTATACTTGCACAATTGCGTAGCACTTATTACGCGCAACAGTGAGGATCCAAATTTCTTAACTTAGCAAATTAGTCCTCAATTCAACATTACCACCTTAATTCCATCATTACAACTAAATTTGAGATTTAGTCCTTATCCAAAACCTCATTTCCGAATTGGTCACTTAACTTTGAAAATTTGTCAAAATGGTCACTAATTCAGTTTAACATCGGTTTAGCACTCTAACATCAATTTCACATCTCCAACATCCTTAATAACATAAATACACACCAATTCTATACAAATTCATATTTGGTCTTCTAACTTTTAAGATTGTCGAATTGGTGTCTATCAAATTAACTTGGGGTCTTGCTTCTAAACAACAAATCAAGCTTACTAAATCATTAATTCAACATCACAAACCCTAAATTAAACTTGAATCCATAAACCCTAATCATCTTCATAATAATCAAAACATGTAGAACTTAAATCCCAACTCAATATTATGATTTTAACAGCATACTAGCTTGATTTCAACTTGAATTCAATCATGGAATCATAAAATCTCAAAAGCCCCAATTTGATCCATAAACCCTAATTTCTTTCTCATGTAAATTCTCATCAATTAAGCATGGATTCCATGTTTTATTGATATCAAAAGATAAAGCTTGAAGAATAGAACAACTTTGTAGTTGAAGAGATTCCTGAAAATTGAGTTTCGGGGCTTGAATCGAGCTTGGAAAAAATTTCTCTTTCTTTCCCTAGCATCTCAAGTTTTTGGCTGGAAACTATTATTATACACATGTGACTATTAAATGAATATTAAATTCATTTAATAGTGAAATTACAATTTTGCCATTAAAATCTAACGGTTGAGATTAATCTTATCATCAATCAAGGGCCAAGATTAAATCTCTCATTTCCTCTTTTCAAAATTAACCTTATAACTTGTTAAATATTTCAAAATTGCCATTAAGGCAAAATGACCAATTTGCCCTCCAACTAGTTTTTATTTACTAGTTTGCCATTCTTGTAAAAAATCAACTCAATCTAGTTGGAATCCAACCAACTATAATAAAATATTCATAAATATTACTTTATGACTTTTCCATGACTTTTGGATCAGCCTTTGAAATTCCAGTTCGATCTGATTTCCTGATATTCATAAAATACTTCTACTGTAATTTTACCTTTTCCGAGCTATTGGATTTATTCCGAAAATTCTATATTTCCATATTCGGGAAATAAACTCTATTATCCCATAAAAACTTCCTTTTCCAAGTACTTGACTGAATTTTCCTAACTCAGTCTATTATTCTGATAATTATCGAAAATCTTCATAGAATAAAATTTCTCTTAGAATTCTTTTATCGATAATCCATACGAATTTTATTAACTCGAGCTGATTTCTTTTTATCAGTCTCAATTACTGACATGAGACCTTCCTAATAGGTCACCCATCATATGTCCTGAGCATGCTTAACTTTGCAGTTCGCTCTAAATTCAATATCTTATACTGCATTTTTATTCCCTTAATTTATATTAGATTTTTCTCCATGATCTATTTAATCCATGTACATGATAAAATAATTAATGATAAATTCTTCAACACATGGAAATGAATTTTATAACCTTTTTCTATCATATGGTAAAATTTCATAATTTTTCAGTTCGATTTGGGTATCAAAATTCTACGTAAACTTTGAATACGATTTTCTCAATAATCGAAATATCGGATCAAACCAGTAATTATTCATTTGATCCACACCTATAGGTGCTCTATCTATTTATAAAATAAAGCACCTAACTTTTAAGAAATTACAACTTTGGTCCTTCAACTTTTCATATTTCCACTTCTATCACCCAAGTTTTAAAACTTTTCATTTTGGTCACTAAATTTTAACCTTGAATTCCCATTTCAAATTTTGCTTGGATTTTAACCAAATTTTGCGAGTATTCTATTTTACTCGTTCTCTATCACATGACACCTTAAAACCTCAAAAACTTCTTTTCTACAGTCCATAATTGAGAATATCCTAACTTTTGCATTTTTATCATTTTAGTCACTAAGTAAGCTTTTAAGTCCTTATCTTAGTACTAAATGACCCTAAATTAACATAGAAAATTTTGGGGTATTACAATAAATCCCTTTTTAGTCCTCAAACTCCTGTTTCTTTTTTAATTCAGCCCTAAAATTTGTAGCTTAGACCTTTATTTTGTCCTTTTTTATCTGGCCCCCTTTGCATTGCATGTTTAATTTTCAGCATTTATTTTTTTGTAAATCTTAATATTGCCCTTATTTATATTTGCTTGTTTTGTTTAATATTTCCATTTGCATTGCATGTTTAATCTTAATATACTAACAACTCATTAATGTAAAATGTTGATGTGTCGTCGCTTAGCAACAATAGGGGATCCTTGGGATCGCACTACTTGTATGCCAGATAGGCATTGGTTGGGTTATATGTTGATGTGTCGTGCCATGTGGTCACTTGATTGATGAGATCTGGATACCCAATAAAGAGTGTTACAACACCACGGTTTGAGATACCAAATGGTGGTTACCGACGCTATGTGACCCGTGCCTCATTCGAAGATACTTTAGAGAGGATTTTGAGTATGGGTGTATGTTCCGATTCTATGTGACCCGGTCTCACCCAGGGTGTATGTTCTGATGCTAGGTGACCCGATCTCACCCAGAGTGTAGATGCTCGATGAAAGATTTCGAGCAGGATGTATGTTTCGATGCTATGTGACCTGACCTCACCCAGGGTGTATGATCTGATGCTACGTGACCCAGTCTCATCCAAAGTGTATGTTCCGATAGTAGGTGACCCGACCTCACCCAGAGTGTAGATGCTTGATGGAGGATTCCGAACAGGGTGTATATTCTGATGCTATGTAACCCGGCCTCACCCATGGTGTATGGTTTGATGCTACGTGACTCAGCCTTACCGGGAGTATATGTTCCGATGCTACACGACCCGGCCTCACTCCAGAGTTGTTGATGTTGTTATTGCTTAGGTGATCTATTGAGATCTCGGGCTTGAATGGACCTTGTGTGCCATGATTGATGATTACTTTGTTGAGGCATGCGTTTAGGTGACTGGTGATAGCGCCATTGTTATCTTGCCATGACATCATATCTTGTAGCATCGTTCTTATTTATGATTTGCATGAAGCATGGTTGAGTGGTTGTGTATCCACGGAGCTTTGTTAGCTCAGCGTTCATAATCGTTGTTTCTGTTCACAAGTTACTAGATTTGACATGTTGCTTGGACGAACACCATCAACGAATGAACTTATTGTACATTGTAACTTGTATTGTATTTCTAAAATGATAGAGTCAAACATTTTATAATATAATTTTAAAAGAAGCTCTATTTTATATGTTTCAAATATTACTTGTACTTTATTGGATTGAAATAAAATGGGTTTTTTGGAAATTTATTATGGATTGGGCTAAACTAGGTTGGAAATTGTATGGTTGGGTTTCAGGCTTGAGGCCCAAATGTGATATTTAGTTCGAAGGTGTTACTTGTTATCTCATAATTATTTTTAATTTAAAATTGACACTTTACTTATATGGAAACTCAATTAAAATCATGATTATTAATTTGACTCATTTTAAATAGTATCCTAGGCTGAATGGGATGCTAGTTTAAAAGTAATCAAATTAATTATTTTGATTCAAGATAATTCATAAGATATTAGATTTTCCTAGGTTTTAGGATTTAATTAATTTAGGTTTAATATTAGAATAACCTAGCTAATAATTAGATCACTAATCAACTTTCTATAATTTGGGTCTTTTTAGGTTAGGACTTTAGTGGGCCTAGATTTTATTCCATATAATTCTATGTCATGCATTTTAACTGTCATTCATTAGACCTTAATTATTTTATTTGGACATGTTATTAATTAATTGACTTAAATTATAGAAAGGAGGTATTTTTTAATTTCTATATTTGTGTCGTAATAGTCATGGCTCAATGGATGTTGACCAAATATTCGAATTAATTCTTACCTTCTGAAGGTAAACCTTAATTTGAGTTAAAAGTTGGTAAGTCATGACATCATTTTTAAATACTTGCATCATGCATAAAGGTGATGTACAAAATTCGAATCATAAATTAACCCTACAGTCAGGATTATTCGATGTCGGTTTAATCTATGGTCGGATATATCGTCACCCTTATTAATTAAACTTTTAATTAATTCAAACCCACCAATTTGACAAAAGCCCATTTAATTGAAGTCCATATCCAACCAAGAACATTTAATTAAATTCAATTTAAATTTCAACTATTTCCATCAATTAAAAGCAACATATATTTAGGTACCAATTTTCGAGCGTGATAGGGGTGCTAATCCTTCCCCACGTGTAACTAACTCCCGAACCCATTTTTAAATGAATCTCTGGTTTTACGGTGTCTGGCCCACCTAAATGGTCGTTGACGACTCCAAGCCTTTTATTTTCCCAAAACACGAATTTCAAAAGAATTTCCCCAATTTCCAAACATTTCCCAAAAAAAAAAGGAAAATCGGATTATATTCCTTTTTAGCGATTTTGATTTAAAAAAAGGTCGCTACACCGAGAATATATGACATGTTATGAACATTGTCGACATTAATGGTGTCATGTACTCTATATCATGCTATTGCGGATCATGATATTGAGCTTGCGAGACCACAAACTCAAGCACTTAAACATCTTCAGAATTACCTATAGAACCTTACACTTGTATTGTAGATCCTTGTCCTTAACTGGCCCAAATACCAGGTCCACCTCTCCACGCACCCGCTTCATATGAAATATGAAAATTCCATAACCCTTGTGTAATTTGCAAAGCTTGGTCCCAACTCGGGGACCCATATGACGGTGGAAAAGAGCCGACATCAAATGCTGGCAATGTAGGTTCTGGTTTAGGTTCTAGTTCCGCTTTTAGATTAGCCTCTCTTTTGCTGCGTCTACCTCTACCTCTACCTCCTGATCGACCTCTACCTCTCCTCCTTCCAGATATGCCTCCTGATGACCCTGTACCCGATGATGACTCACTTAATGTTTCATGGGCTTGAAACAAAACAAGAAGAGCATCTCGTTGGACTTGGTTCGTCAAGTACGGTTTGTTCTTTATGACAAACCACTGATGGTACTCAAAAATCGACAAATCAAAACTATCCGCTCGAATGGGAACATAAGAAGGTAACTTGTTTGACCTTTCATGCCACAATGCTATGTATGACAAATGTTTGGTAGGCCAATCTGCTTCACTCTTACCACGTAAGTCCACCCCTTCCATTTCATCCATGTTGAGTGGATCCTCCGGCACAAGATGATGGTATCTGAACTGTCTAAGGACCCGATTACCGTAAAATATCTCAACAATCGCAAAATGTATCAACGACATTACAGAACACCAATTTTTGACATCTTCATACATATGATTCGGAATCACTGCTCAACAATGATCATCCAAATATGGCATCCATTGGAAATGCAATAATTCGTTCATTAAAGAAAATCATTCGCATATAAATTAATTTAATTTTGCAAATGCCAACGAAAACCAAATTAAAAATCAGAAATGGGATAAAATTATAAATTTGCATTACCTAGTCTTGGCAGTAGAGGTCAATCTTTATTTTAACTTCGATGATTAAATTGGTCTGGAATACCTTCTTTTTTAATTTTTGGGCCCATTTGCATAATACAAATACATAGATACATCATGGATTCCCTAAACAAAAATTAAAATAATTATGGGAATAAACATTACTACCTTGAAGCAAGTGAGAATTCATATAGAGCATCGCAAATTGGTGCCATGAATGGAAGCCTGTACCAGGCCCATGATTGTAGGAGCACCACACACGCACCAATATTGGCGTACACGAATCTATCGTTGATGACTGTCTAGGTCGCTGCCTTGCACAACTCGTGGTAGAGGAAAGCAAATATTGCAGATCCCCAACTGTATCTTCTTGCTTTGAGCAAAGTATCTAAGAACGGGAGGTACTGCATGTGCACGTACAAATTCGATTTGTCTGGCAGTAGCATCCTACCGAGAAGGTGCAATATATATACCCGAGCAGTGCTTGCAACTTCTACTACTGTGGAATTTTGATCCACTTAAAACACATTTTTGAGCCACGTCATCCTCACCCGTTTGCCATCTACATCCCATGCATCTAGTGTTTTCCCTAAATACTGCATACAATATTATTCAGGAATAAACTTGTTGCATACAATGACTGGAATGCCTGAAATTAGAACTGTAACACCCACGACTCGGATGTCACATTTAGACTTCACGCCTGAAACCCAACCAAACAATTTTGACCTAGTTTAGCCCAATCCACAAATCCATTATGAAAAATCATTTAATTACAACCCAATAAAACATAATAAATATTCAAAAAAAACATATACAGTGGAGCTCCTTTTAAAATTACATTATAAACCCTTGACTCGATCACTTAAAAATCCAAATACGATTTACAATATACAATAGGTTCCTACGAATACATAGCCCAAAGACCTAAATATTGTACTCTGATTAGACATGGCGCTAGAATCCTTCCTTGATGGTGCTTCTCCAAGAACGAGCCAAACCTACTAACCTGCGAACGGAAACAACGATTTCGAATGCTGAGCTAACAAAGCTTAGTGGATACACCGCCACTCAACCATGCTTCATGCAAATCATAAATAAAGCAATGCAACATGAATGATATAATGGCAAGATAACGATGGCGCTACTATATCCGCCTAAACACATAGTATTATGAATGCATGATCACGCACACAGCTCATACAAGTACCTCATTCGTTTACATAGCATCACACAGATAACACCAACGACATTAAGTGAGGTCCGAGTCCACAAAGCATCGGAATCCTACACTTGAGTGAGGCCCACGTCCACAAAGCATTGGGATCTTACACTGTGAGTAAGGCATACGTCCACAAAGCATCGGGATCATATACTCAAGGGTATGAGACCCGCATCCACATAGCATCGAGATCTTACATCCATGCTCAGAATCTCTCATTAAGCATCTTTGAAAGAGGCCCGCGTCCACAAAGCATCGAGATCCTACATTCGGGAGTCTTCAAGGTGTTGCAACACACCTAGGGTATCCAAATCCCAACAACAAGGGATGACTCGACTATCTGGGCGTCCCATTAGCACACAACAAGGACCCTAGCCACAACACAGCACTCAACCTCGACACAAGGGTCTTATCACACACTGCTCTAACACCCTTACCATCACCTTATGGTTTATATCAGTTACTATACCACCCTATTGAACTTATCTATTTATTAGTATGTTATGAAAGTACACATCAGTCGTTCCCATTAACTTATCTTATTATTCAATAAGACTTAAACTTATAGGCGCCCCTTCCGCACACAGCAAGGGCCCAGATTAACACACAGCATCAATCGATCCACCTAGGATCCTTATGGGTTACCACCCCACATAGCTTACCCAATATATATAACGAGTCATTAGCCATTTATTTCATACACGGGGTTTAAAACTCCATTTCTCAATTTTAATATTCATTTTACACCTTAACTGACCCTAGGGCCCTTTGCCTCAAATTATAGAACCCCAGAACATAAACTCAACTTTCTTGGGCAGAATACCTAGTGAGTACCAATACTCCTATATAGGTATCGGTATGCCCCTATAGGTACTGGTACTCTCCCATAAGTATCGATACTCAATTTAGACTCGAAAGGTATGGTACTACAATTCGTACCGATACGTTAAACCCCCGTATCGATACTCAATAACGGTACTTATCCACCCTGTACCGATCTGTACCATACCGATACCCTTAACCTCGCATATGGTACGAGAAAGCTTTCTCAGGCAATGCAACAATGAGTATCGATACGCCCCCTAGCGTACCGGTACGCAAAAAAGCTACTGGAATTCTAAACAGGCAAAGGGTATCGATACACGAAAAGACATACTGGTACGCCCCTTACAACACTCTCCCCTTTTTATACTAAGGCGTACCGATACGATGGTCACAATACCGGTACGTGAGTCTGTTTTTGAACTTTGGGTGTGGGTTTCACCTAAAAACCCTATTTAACCCTCATAGTTAAACCCCAAATTATTCCTACAAGTTATGGTGATAGTTTTAGGTGGATTAGTACCGAATTTAAGCCATAGCAACATCAATCCCATGATTTACCATTAACAACCACTCAAGGTCTAACCAAGCCAAAAACACCAATACATGCATCAAAGCTTAATTTCATGATTTCCAGGAAACTATGGGGGTTAGTAGTGTACTAACCTCGAATTAAAGCTGAAGAATAAGCATTCAAGACCCATTCCCATTCATCCACGCTAATCCCACCAAAACCTCATTCTCTACCATTTTAACTCATCTTCACCCTGGTGTGTAGATCCTTTGCTGCTCATCAAACTTCCCTCAATCGTCAAAACGTGATCCTCTCTCAAACACTTAAAAGATTACAGCTTGAACTTCAAACTTGGGTAGGAAGATGAATATGAGAAAGAGGGAGAAAACAAGGGGACAAGGGTGACTTCACCCTCCACTTTTCTACAGAAAATAATGAATTCTCCCCTCACATTTTGTCTTCCCCCAAGCAGTTACACATTTACCCTTATTATTTTCACCCTAGTCCATTAACAATCCAACAACACAAGCCCAAAAGCTTTCCTTTAAGCCCAACAAGGCTCTTACTAGCCCAATAACATGGCCCACGCGTGGAGCTAGCGCTCTCAGTTAACCCGACTCTCAAATTCTAAGTTTCGGGTTGTTACAATTCTCTCCTCCTTAAAGAAAATTTTTTCCTCAAAATTTAAGCATGGGAATGAGATGATACTGTAGATGATCCAACCACCCTTTTTGGTCACGCATACCCACAACTCCTAAGTTCTCCATGAAACCTTCTTAACCAAAACTCTTAGCACAAATTCTCAACTCTCTACAAGACTCCTCAACAAAACATTCCCAACGTCCAGCACAACACTCATATAGAACTTAAAACAGTTCAACCAAAGATAATCTCAACAGCATTGTCGAACATCAACACGCTAAATTTATTTCGGATGGGTCACAACTCGGTGAAAAAACCTCTCTACCATCACTAGCATTTCCAAACTCTTGAACCCAACCCTCTTTTGTGTCCATAATGTGACACTTTTTCAAAGTATACCACAGGGCACTTCCTCATATATAATCACCATAACCCACGTGTTCAAGAATAACGAACCCTATCAATCATGTTCTATCATCCATCTAACATGAAAATGCAACCTTCTTTCACAACTTGATTAACTAATACAAGACTTTACACCTCATTCACATGAACCCACTACGATATAATTAGATGTGAATCCACGATCAAGCGATTCTACTAGCTAAGCCATTTTGGTTCCAAAAGAAAATTGTTACCACAACCAAGCTCTACTAGGGATCAAACCACCAAACTATCCTCAAAGGTCTGAACACTCTATTTCACTTCCAACCACCAAATTTTGACTAGCATTGGTGCTAAAACTTTAGCAAGTCCTTCAAGATTCCTAATGGTTCTCCCAACACAACTTATTACAACACAAGAATTCGATTCTATACGACTTTAACCCAAAACCCACATTTCTCTGAAGCCATTCGGAACATCTTTACACTGTGTCCCTGCATAAAAACAATCCATCTCAAACCCAAATAAGCAACCCTTTATTCATCAAACTTAAGATTATCTCGACGCATTCGTAAGTCTAAAACACTCTTTAACTTGTTCTTAGAGTTCAAACATCGCATTAGACCCCAAATTTTAACACTAATTCTCCTTAACCCTCAACTTACGAGACCAACATCCTGAACGATCTTACGAGAATCTTAAAAGTCTTCAATATTAACAAGATCATCAGCCCCGAAAAACAAATACTAGCCTTTTATTGTTATACATCGACCCACAACAGTTAACACCATTATATCTCGCTAAACTAACATAAGCACGTCCCAAGGTGAACCCCTTGGCGACCTCGCTCGTGCCCCCTCCTCTACCAAGGAGTTCTCATACAAGAGGTTCGGTAGATGTCAGACCACAATGTGATGAACACTTAATACCGAACTCAACACATCGCTTATCATGGGTACCACTCCACGATCAAGAGGTTATCCCTCTCAACCCTCAAAGGGTACCTCGATAACCACTTGTACGTCTATCGCTCTAAACCGCAGACTCTTACCATTGCGTCAACTACGCGAACTAATAACGTCTTGCAACCTACAAGGTCCTCTTCAACTAGCATCACATGAGCACAACACATAAGTTAAGGAGATAGGATTTATTTACGCACAATACTGACAAAGTGGTTCATTCCAAACCTCAACTTTGAGATTATTGCTTGGAAACCAAGGCACCCCTCGCACTCTCATGACCAACCCGTACCAAAGGTAAGTCTAACAAGTCCACAGAGACTGTTACTCCAAACTATACACACCACCCACGATGAAACCTTTATTTACCAACACTTACCACTCTATTAATTTACCAAACCAATATCAACCTCGAGGAAACTTATCACAGAATCTGCTCAATAAAATCTCTGCCAAGGTAAGAACAAGAAATCAAATTGTCATCAAGAAATAGGACCAAATCATTTAGCACACTCTCGGTAACAAGCTTGTCATTTCTGGCATGAACAACGTATTGTCTAACAAAAGCTCATGTGATGACTCTAACTGTAGATCTCACCTAACTTCCACCCTGATACTTCAACAACGACCCAACGCCACTTCTCGAAGAACCTTAACTATGCCCAGAAGAAGTTAACCTTAAAGACTAAATCGGTAAATACTCATCCATGATTAAGCAGTTCCTTGCCATGTGACCCGATGTCTGGCACTCATAGCAAATTCTCCAAGCAATAAACATACCTCAAGGTGATGTCAACCACAAGGCTCATGAACCGGTGGAAAAGACGCTAGGGCCGAACCACCAACACTCTCCATTATAGAAGAAATCAATAAGCCCCCTATAAAACCTTCAATTTATATTTTTGACCAACCCTCAGCTGATCTAAAGCAACTCTTTTTGATCCGCTCAAAGCACAAACCCCCTATTTAAGGCCTGAGAAGAATCTTACGATGTTATGATTCCTCAAAACACGGTCTAAAAAATCCTCAACTGACTCAATGTTGGCTCTAAGGTCATTCGAGTGCTTCGTACTAACGACTAGCTCAGAGAATATTCTAGGTAAAATTGTTGTCCCGTGTATCAATATGTCAACTTTGAATTCACATATAACCTCAACCACCTTTACTCTTTGATAGCAACAACCTTTGGGCATAACAGCTCAATTGTAGAAAAATTTTACTCATACCTAACACTGTTTGACACCTTAAACTAACTGCAAGAACTGATCCCTCATCTTCTTCATAAGAGCTTCTCTGACATACCTTTTTCCTGACTCACCTAAGGAACACCCTATGTTGAGAAAATAGGCCATGGTCCTACCTCTATGGTCTCTCACTATTGATATGCATTGCCTTTAAGAAAGAAACGGTACAGTCAGGATTTCTTTAAGACTATTCCACGTCATCTTCAGATCCCTCTGAGTGTTTTTTAACCATCAATTTGATTGATCAGGTCATCATTTCTCAATCCCCTTTTTACTATACTTAGATTCGTAACAATTATGCTTCTCTCTTTAAAGAAACATGGCTCCCTTCATGACTCTTCTTGGTCAATCTCGCGCCATCAACCCAACCGGTCTGAACCGCATTCAAAAGGTGGTAGTTTGTATTTACCATACCCTAGGTTTGGTTCCCCCAAAACCTCAAAGTTTCTAACACTAAGCTTGTTGTCTCAAGCTGGCTCATGATCGGACAACAACCGGTGGCCAAGATCATATCAATTCATTTATAATACAACTCTATTGTATTTGTCAACCACGTATTCTCAAGCTTTACTCAAGCATCGCCTCGCGCAAATCCCACGGTGTCCTTCTGGCCACCACTATAAACAACCACAACAAGCATACCTTGCTCGAAATCTCAGGGTATTCAACTTTAAGAGCATACTTGAGACCCCACAACCATCATATACTTCTCTACATTAAAAGAAAATGCATATCTTCCAAGCGTGCTACATCCCCATCATATGGTACCCACCATTAAGGTTCACTTACTACGAATGATAGGACCCCCGATCGACACTCTACCACTGGTCAATCAAAAGTAAGTCCTCTTATTCGTTCCATAAGGGTCGTCTACCAATACGTAGAATCTCACCACTGGAGGTTCTCACCATGAACTCAAGGCTTTAGGGTAAATTTTGGCATATAACCATGACTACTTCTCAAGCGATGGGGGGAGGGCACACCCTCAACTCCTTCATTCCTTCATAAACCTAAGCTTAACGTCTAAGATAACTCTGATCTCAAAATTATCCTTAAAGGAATTAGCCATTATCACGGTCCTCACGATCACGATCAAATCTATCTTAATGTCGCAACCAGCGACACACGCGAATACAGGGCACACCATCCAGATTCTAATCTTGAAGAGTACAACTTAGACACATGGGCTCGTATTCGCTAGACACCTATTCACAACTCCTAACCACCTCGGGTTTTCCTAGAACCGGCTAAACCTAGGCTCTGATACCATTAAATGTAACACCCACAACCTAGATGTCACATTCCAGCCTCACGCCTAAAACCAAACCAAAATTTTTTGACCTAGTTTAGCCCAATCCACAAATCTATTATGAAAACCCATTTAATTACAAACTAATAAAACATAATAAATATTCGAAAACATATACATTAGAGATCCTTTTAAAATTACATTATAAACCTTTGACTCGATCGTTTGAAAATCCAAATACGATTTACAATAAACAATAGATTCCTACGAATACATAGCCTAAGGACCTAAATACTGCACTTTGATGAGACGGGGTGCTAAAATCCTTCCTTGATGGTGCTCCTCCAAGAATGAGCTAAACCTACTAACCTACGAACGGAAACAACAATTTCGAACGCTGAGCTAGCAAAGCTCAGTGGATACACCGCCACTCAACCATGCTTCATGCAAATCATAAATAAAGCAATGCAACATGAATGATATCATGGCAAGATAACAATGGCGCTACCATATCCGCCTAAACACATAGCATTATGAATGCATGATCACGCACACAGCTCATACAAGTACCTCATACGTTTACATAGCATCATACAGATAACACCAACGAAATTAAGTGAGGTCTGCGTCCACAAAGTATCAGAATCCTACACTTGAGTGAGGCCCACGTCCACAAAGCATCGGGATCCTACACTGCGAGTAAGGCCTGTGTCCACAAAGCATCGGGATATGTATATTGCATAAGAAAAATGTAAAGAAATATATATATATATATATATATATATCATATGTAGTTATAAAAAGTCGTTTAAATTGAAATTAATTGGTACCATAACATTATAAATATGTATAATCTAATTTGAACATAAACTCGACCTACTAATACTAGTAGTAGTAGTATGACAAGATTACGATTTTAAAACTTTTAAATCTAGAGAAATATATATTATTTGATCAACATAAATAATTTAAGATTTATTTGCAAAAACATTTAGGAATTCATAAATTAATAAATAATAATAAATTACGTGAAAATAATATAAGAATTGACCTATATTTCTCATTGACTTCTGTTATTTATTATATTACAAAAATAAAATAATAAAAATTACAAGCCTTAGTTTTATCAACAGCCATGAAAGAAGTTGTAATTATTTTTTAAGCTTCTAAATGGGTTAAGTTGTCTGAGTTTATCATCGAATCGGATTGCAGTAATGTGGTTTGTTAGGTTTTTAAACATGTTATTATTACGTATTTTCCTCTTATTTTAATTGCTTTGTTGATGGTTTGTGTACCGAGATCTTATGTGTTATTGTTGGTTTAATATTTTTGGTGTACTCTTTTTTTGTTTTCATTGCACGGTTAGTACTTAAGTACAACATAGTTATGAAGGAAGTGTTTTTGAGTATAGTACATGTCTATTTTATGCTTTATGTTCAGGCTTTGTGGTTCTCCTTCTCAACAATATCGTCTTCAAGGTTTGAAAATGAGTTCTCCCATTACGAGAGCAATGTGACTTGCTATTGCACCTAACCCATGTTAGTTCTGAAGGAAGTTTTTAATGAGACGTAAATTTATTTTTTTCAAAAAAATTAAAACTTTAAAATCTCGAGAAATGTCTATTTTTTTTGTTTAACCACCGTTATCCAGCTTATTGGTTGACTAATCTGGATCGAATACTGTAGAAGCCATTTATGAGGGCGACCCTCCCAACAATTATTCCATTCATAACGATAGGATTCAAGCCTCTAACCTTGTTTAAAGGATCTAGTGCCTCTTAGAATTTCATAAATTAGTAAAAAATATAACAAATTGTGTGAAAATAATATAAGAAGTGACTATATTCGACTTTTGTTATTTGTTAAATTACAAAAAAAAATTACCAGCCTTAATTATTCACTACACCAAACTTGACATATAGCGGCATAAACGCCGCTAAAACTCATATATAGTGGCGTTTTAGGTGAAGCGCCACAATATTCGTACTTTGGTGGCGTTTTTTATGAAAGCGCCGCTATTGTTGAGTCTTTGGTGGCGTTTTAATTTCAAACGCCGCAAAAAGTCCACAAATATGTGTACTTTAGTGGCGTTTTTATGCAAATGCCACAATTGTTGAGTCTTTGGTGGCGTTTGTACTTACAAACGCCATAAAATCTCTTATTTAACCCTTTGTTTTATTTTTAACCCTAATTTCCCAAATATTTCCTGATTCCTCGTGCCCCCTCCTCTCAATCTCTGCTGCTGCATCATATGACGTTCCCATTGGAGCAGCTTCCTCGTCGCCGCTCATTACCCCTCATCGCCACTCGTCGCCGCTCATCGCCACTGGTCGTCGTCTGTTTTTTGCTTTATTTAAGGTACTTCCCCATGAAACAATCTAGTTTTTGCTTTCTCTACAACAGATCAGTGAAGTGAATGAGATTTTCAAAGATCTAGCAGTTTTGCTTTAGTTTTGTAATGTTTTGATTAATAAATCCTATGTTTATCCATTGAAGTTGCATCGAATTTTAGATTAAAGAATGATTCATTCTTTTGCTGCAGTAGGAAATGGTTTTGCGTGTGTTTTGTATTGAAAAGAAGAAAAAGGAAGCTGAAATGTTTGAACTCGATTATTAAAAAATGTATGAATCAATTGAACAAAATATTAGGAAAGATTCTTTTTAATTAAGTTTGCATTTCACTAAGTACTTCGAATAATTTAGATGTTGTTTCAGTCTAGCTAAGTCAGAGTGCATTTAGATTTGATCATAAGATGCTTAATTTTAAGTCCTCTATTGTGTCAGTGGTGTACTTACATTCTTATTTTGCTCGGTTTTCAGGGAAGCTCTCTCTTTTAAATTGCAGGAGAAGATGTTGGTCTCTTTGGAGAAGAAGCTTTTTTGATTTGCTCCTCTTGATATGAGGTTTCATTTTTATGACTTGATTGGATCTGGTCAGCACTCAAAAATTGCCAATATACAAACTGGCATAGTTGTTCAGGTTTTTAAAGGTTAGATACCATTAGAAGTGACAATTGGATCGTGTTGCTTTCCTTTTGGTTCAGTCTTGATACGAGATGTAGCTACTAACTCACTGAATCAGCTTTTAATGCTTAATGTCATCTGTTAATAGAATGATATAAATTTTTTATCATGTTAACGATTGAACAGCAAACAACCATTTTCACGCAATCATGCACAGATGAATGCTGGATGAAGTGAGTGTCTTCTTTTTAATCTTTTATTATTCATTTATTTAGCAACCTTCCATGATTGATTAAACTGCAGTAAGCTTTAACACTAATAATATCTTAATTGAATGCTTGTCATGGTGATCAATTGCAATTCAGTTTGTTTTTCCTTTGAGTGAAGTGAACCACTGTAAATGACCTTTATAAAGTTATGCAGACTGGACCTTAACTGAGGGCACCTGAATATGTGATATTTACAAATGTTATCAACATTAGAAAATTCTTAATGTAAACCATTTAAATAAAATTTAAATGGAAGATAGATGCTAGTTGTTCGGTTATTGTTATCTACAGTGGCTTTTGGAATGACTAACTTAGTGATGTTTCTTTGTGAAAACAAAATAAATTGTGCATGTGCAATTTCCTTCTTCGATGATAAATAGTGAACTCGATGTTGAATAATAATAATAATAATAATAATAATAATTATTATTATTATTATTATTATTATTATTATTATTATTATTATCTTATGTAGTTAAATTGGGACGTCATGATCGACTAAATTGCTTCTGGAGGTTCAGGTTGTGATCTCTATTACCAGTAAAATCCAGTTTAGTTAGTATCCTGCAAATTATGGAACCTTTCATCTAAATCTCCTCCCCCTTCTTTTCTCTGGGGTGGTGGTGGTGTTCTTTTTTCTCTAGTGATAAGCCTTAGTCTTAAAATTAATTGTTTTGTTTGAATATGGTCAAAAAATAATTTCCTTGATTTGTTTGTTTTTCAACATGTGGAAGAGTTGCTTTATGGCTGCTATGGCTACACCTATGCCCTCTTGGCTTCCTGTTATGTGGATCTTGTCGTTGATTATGGTCTCCAGGTATGAACTTCTTTTCTTTTTGCCAAAAAATCAGTGAATCCGATGAAAGCTGAAAAGACATGGAAGTATCATTCGATTCTTATACTAGGAGCAATACTATTATTATTTATACTTAGTTGTGTATTTAGTTTACTAGGAGCAATACTAGCAATATTCGATTTTTTGTGCGCCTTTGTCATGAATTTATCTTATCATTTATTTCCTGTCATGTATTTGGTTTACTAGGAGCAATACTAGCAATACTATCATTTAGTTTACTGATATTTGCACCCTTTGCACCATCGTAAAACTCTGGTTTATGAATGATACTTGCTAAGATTTGGAATTAGAATTGATAGGCCGATCTAGGTTTTAAACATGGGATTTTTATAATGTGTTTTGATCTCATCAGGGGAAGAAGTGTTACATTTATGAAGCTGTTGAGCTCAAGATAGAGTATGAGAAGGCTTTGGAGGCTACAGAGTATGAGTGGATCGGGGAAGAGAGACTTAGGAACGAAATATGTAGAGGGGATTAAATTGCGACAAAATGTACTTTTTGTAATGAAATAAATATTTTGTTTAACAAATATTTTAAGTTAATTGTAATAATATATTTTTAGGATGAAATAAATATTGTATTTAACAAATATTTTAAATCTGTAATTTATATTTTTTTTGGAAAAATTGTATTATTCGCGGCGTTTGTAAAGATAAATGCCACTAAAGAACAATTATTAGCAGCGTTTGTAAAGACAAGCGCCACTAGAGAACTTGACTTTTTGCGGCGTTTTTAGAATAAAAAACGCCGCGAACTGTTGCGGTGCTGATTTTAACGACACTTTTTGCGGCGTTTTCCTAAGCGTCGAGAAAGTTTTTAGCGGCACTGAAAACGCTACTATAGGACTTAAAAACGCCGCTAAAGACATATTTTCCAACAACCTAACAAAAATACCAGGTTCTGTTGGGATAACTAACATATGTAGTGCCTGTTTTCTAATTAAACCTTTGGTGGAGGAAGCAGCCATTTGGTGGCACCAATGTAGTCAAGAGACACGAACAGTTGGGCTTCCTTCTCGGTTAGCATCTTGGTGTACGGCTCCCGCAGGCTCGGAGTCGCGCCTTCCCCGGTGCACTTGTATTCTCCATAGAAAACGCTTCTGCAACATTAACCATTATCTTACTTGATCAACAAGTTAATAAGATTAGTGTTTATTAATCATTATCAACATTAACCATTAGCTTACTTGGCTCGTTCTGGATGCTTATCATGAGACCATCCAACAGGACTCACAACTTTGCTCATTTCAGAATACGCATAAACAACTCTCGGACTGCTCTTCCATGCCCTGCCCAAAAATGTACCCTTTGATGTTCCGGTAATTTTGCCGTGCACAAAGGAGAAGCCGGTGTTCTCCGATGAACTCTCCCTAGCTTGTGCTGTAATCACCGTGAATTTTGGATCTGATTCCACGTATATTTCCGAGTCCTGCACCCCACTTTTCGAATCAAAATATGGTACACATACATTGTATTTCGTGTGTTGTTTTGGTTTGGGTTAAGAATAATAAGAGATACCAGATACAAAGATTTTCCGCTTCCGAAAATGAAATCGATAGTGCCTCGGATGTTGCATCTCTTGAAGAAGTGGTTGCCCCTGTCATCGCACAAAGTGTCCTGAAAACCGACAATGTTGCAGCTATACATCGCCGATCTGTCGCCCGAGAGTCGCAAGGCAACTGCTTGTGCTCCTACCATTTTCCCGTCAGAATGTGGAGCACTGTTCTGTATATATTTTCCAACCAAAACAGAAATAAATTAGCATTCAATGAAAGTATGCATGATGGTATTAAATTGCGGCCACAACTTAATGTAACGGATTATGACGGAGAACATAATAAGCATAACAAGTACAACATTATACTCTAGAGCTTACCACTATATTGAGATAAGCAGCCACAAAGTAATTAGACAACACTATAATGGTGGCGCTGTCGACGGTTCCGAACTTCTTGGCGGTGCAGTCAAATGTCAAATTGGGCTTGTTTTTGGGATCTCCCAACAATGTAATGTAAGGCTTGTTTCGGTCGATTATGATTTTCTCTTTATAAACCCCGAGTGCGATGGATATAATCACGCGTTTGCTGTTCCCTACCGGAACGCTCTCGATGGCTTTGGTTACGGTCGCGAAATCTCCACCGCCACCTTGCTTCACCTTTATGATTTTTGGTTCAGCCTCCGCCACTTCTGGGTCTAAAGTGTCAGCCCTTTCTTTGACAGGCTTGATAACGCTGTCGAACCAAGCATCTAGTTTGGAATTCTCCGCCGGTATCTATGGTGCACCCTCCGACAGAAACAACCGGTGCAAAGAGAAGAACCATGCAGATTGCTGCAGAAACTCCGGGGAGTTTTCCACCCATTTTTTAGTTTTGTTTTATTGATTTTATGTTTTTATTTGTTGATGTTGTGTTTTGTTTTCTCTATGATTCCAATTTATAGAATAAATTTGTGAGGAAAAAACTGTAAACATGAGATCTGGAGTGTCCATCATTAATAGTAATATTTATTACACTATTATCGTTTTTAATTATATTACTATTATTAGTATATTATCATAATTATTATTATTTTATTATATATTACATTATTATTATTTTTATTATAACAAAAACAGAAAAAATATAGATGATATAAAATAAAATAAAATAAAATAAAGCTTGATTTAGAATTATAAAGTCCATTCCAAATGTCCATTTTACAATTATCCATGTACAAATCCCAATACGTCTACCAAACCCATTAACCAATTACACCCAAGTACAACCGGCCCAAACTAAACCAATACCGAAATCCGTTTCAGTTAACCCAATATGCTTACCTGACCCGGTTCACCCACAAGACCCGAATAGACATAACCTTAATTTTCTAAACCCTAAACCTAACCCTAGCAATCGCCGACCTTTGGACTCCCTATTCCAGAAACTTCCAGATGACCATCCAGCACTTTCCAGCAACCCTTTGTCTTCCGGCCAACTCGGCTGCCACGCTAGAGCCACGACAGCACTACTGTCATGTCAGCGTCATACGTGCCAAGGGAGGGCCTCCCTTCTCTGCCCTTTTCACGCTCGGCCAAAGGACTGGTCCTCGTACAAAAAAAAGGGTTTAGGGTTCTTTTACCTTTAGGGTAGGTTTGGTCACCCGCCGCTGACGCCCCTTTTTTATTGTCTCTGTCCAGTTCATCGCGCGTTCCGTTTAGAGTTTTCAAAAGTTCTTAAAAGGGAAAATGGGGACTCGTAGTTTTGTTTTTTAAAATTTTGAACAAAAAAAGATATTCAAATTGTTTTTAGATTTAGTTTTTTAAATAAAAAATGAGTTTTTTTATGGCCGCCGGCTAGCGGTGGCCGAGGCGGCGGCTCAGCGACTAAGGCTCGTCGATTTCTGGAAAAGAAAGAGGACTAGGGTTGAGTTCATAGCGTTTTTTGTGTTTATTGAGTAGGATAAATGAAGTTTTCAGACTTTTTTGGCCTTAATCAATCCTATATATATCGTTCATCAAACTCGTTGTTTCGCCCAACCTCAGACCCGTGCAGTGACCCGACCCGATGGGAAGGATTCGCGCGTTTAGGGTCAATGTGATAATTGCCTCCCAGGTACTCCTCTTTCCTTTCCGCTTCTATTTTAGCCACGATTTAATCTCAGTTTTGGTCTCTTCCTTTCGTTTCGATATAAATTTTCGTCTATTGTAAAATCTGTTTTTTTTATAATCATGGCCTTAAATTTCTGTTGTTTTGCATTTTAACCCTTACATTATTGTTATATATTATTACGTATTATACACATATTTTATGCTACTATATTATAAGTATATATATATATATATCACCTGTATTATATTACATAATATTATGTTCATACAATATTTATATTATACTTTATAAGTATATATATTATAAGTATTTATATTATAGTATATATATTATATGTTTTATGTGACATATTTTATTTGCTATATAGTATACTTAGTATCATATATAATGTTACATGTTAATATATATATATATATATATATACCGTAGTTTTATATTAATTATGCTACATTTTATTATTTATATATTCAACTATTTATTTATCTCATTCGAATCAGCCTTACGATGACTCGCAACGGGGGATGATCCGTATTATTCATGGCGTTCCATCTAACATCTAACACTTAACATTTAATTTTCGCAACTAACTCTTATTTCATCTCAATTTATTTTCCACTATTTATTTTCTACAATTTAAATTTCGCAATTTAATTTCCGCATTTAATTTACCACATTTTATTTTGTGTTTTTCGTTCGATCCGTTCCTTTTTCTAGATTGCTCTTTTTCGATCCGGTCCTTTTTCATGATTGTTTTCGATTCGGTCTATTTTAGGATTTTTAAATTCTCGTATTTCCTTTTTGCTCGAACTGGTCCATTTCCGAATCATTTAATTTTCGCATTTATTTACTTTGTTAATATTTATTTTCTGCATTTATCTTTATTTACTTTATTTGTCTATTTTTGTGACATACATAATTTTGTCATTTATTTCACCTCTAATGTATTTAATCACACATTGTTAATTAATCAACCTTAATAATAAAAAAGGTATTTATTAATTTCAATATTTGTGTCGTAATAGTTCTGGCTCATTGGATGTTGACCAAATATTCGATTTAATCCTTACCGTCTGAAGGTAAATTTAATTCGAAATAAAATTTGACAAGTCATTACATCATTTCTAACTGCTTGCATCATGCATAAAGGTGATGTACTTGATTCGAACCGTAAATTAACAAGGTAGTCAGGCTTATTCGATGCCTGTTTAATCTACGGTTCGATGTACAGTTGCCCTTATTAATTAAACATTTAATTAATTCAAGCCCACCAATTTGATAAAGCCCGTTTAATTAAAGCACATATCCAATTAAGACCATTTGATTAAATTTAATTCAAATTATAACAATTTCCATCAATTAAAAGCAACAAATATTTTGGTACTGATTTTCGGGCGTGATGGGGCGCTAGTCCTTCCTCACACGTAACCAACTCCCGAACCCCTTTTTTAAATGAATCTCTGGTTTTACGGTGTTCGGCCTACCTTAGTGGCCGGTGACGACTCCAACCATCATTTAATTTTCGGACGTTCCCAATCATCATTTTATCTTCAAAAACCCCCCACATTTTCCAACAAAACCCATTTTTTCAAAACCCCAACATTTTTCAAAAGAATTTTTCAAAACTTTTCAAAACATTTTAATTTTTAAAATTTGAAAATTTTCAAAAAGGCGATTTTCAAAAAGGGTCGCTACAGCTGGCGACTATGCTGGGGACATTTTTGTTTTAACAAAACAAAAGCGAGTTAAGCCAAAAAAAATATTTGTTTCTTTTAATGATGGAAATTTTGAAATTTGAGTTGACTTTAATCAATTTGGTCTTTCTTGGAAGATTTGACTCTAATTACATGGGCTTTGATAATTGGTGATTTTGCATTAATTGTTCATTTAATTTCTAAGGAATCATCGACATGTGTTGCATCATGAACATCAAGCTCTATACTCGAGCTCTTTCCCTTGAGTGGGAGTGAAACGCCACATACCCACGTGAGCAGCCCTCCACGGGTCGATAATTCACTTTCGAAATCGACGCCTTTTGACAAGTGAGCAGCCCTCCACTTCACTAGATCGTGCTTTCCCTCAAACCGAATCCAATTTGCAAGTTTGTAATGGGCCAGAATTTGGGGTTCCCGTTACCTTAGTAGGTAATAGGATAGGTTCGAGTACCATTTTTAGAACCAAACCCACATGTGTGAGAACTTAAGAAAGAGTTTGGCCGTTTGGTATGATATTCATATTGTTAGGCCGTTTGGTATGATATTCGGTTCTCTTTTTATTTGCTTGATTATTCTTGTGCATATTCATCATATTTTCACATAAAATGTTGATTCGAGAACATTTCAAAATTGGAGGCTTTTGTAATAGAAGAAATAGTCCATATCAATGAGAAAGAGGCCCGAGACCAATCAAAAAGTGAGACGATAACTAGTCCAGATTAACATTATATGATAGCCCTCTTTCTCGTTGAAATAGGACTCAATTTTCATTATGAAAAGTTGTTCAACGAGAATATTCGTCGATCAATACTTTTTACATTCATCAGTACATTATCAATTGTTTTCCTTCACTCATTCTGTGGTAATCGTATTACATTGGCATCAATTTTATTCATTAATTTATCATTCAAGCACTCGGCATCAATTTCAACCATTTGTATGATAATTACATCATACATTAATTCATTTGCACTACAGTTGCATCACACATTAATTTTGTTCGCACGACATTTACATCGTACATTAATCTCATTCATTTGCACGATAAATGTACTTATCATTAATTTTATCCACTTGCATCGTAGTTGCATCACATCATCTCAACATGCTATTTTATTTCATCAACATCTGCACACTAACATTGCATTTTGAGACATCCATTTCCCCATTCATCATCACATCGGTTCAAAAAAAATATGTCTTATTCGACAAAGACGATGCCCCAACGACGGAAAAAGGGACAAGCTTTATGACCCACATTTGCAATTCAGACAGTGTAAGTGATTCTACATTGGGGGCATCCGAGCACCCCCTGGTAGTTTACATTCAAAAATAAAAAGGCCCGAGTGTGTTGTCTATCTTTTGTAATGGCCTAAGGCCACACATTCAAAATTTCAATAAAAAGATGCAATCTCTTTTCAATTATTTTCATTTAATAAATATATTTGCTTATTGGGTCCCCGTATATCAATTGCGCAAGGAATATTGACTTTGACCCGAAAGTTGATTTCGAGTAGCCTGTGTCTAGTGGAAATTGTAATTTGCGAAGATTGTGAACATGTGACTTGTATTTCACATTAATGACCACACATAATGATAAATCGATGCTATTTAATGTTTGAAGCCTGATAATAGGCACTTTCAAAATACTCAAATGATTAGAGCCTGGTAATAGCCATTTTTCAAAAAAAGTACTTCAAATTGTGGTAATAGGTATTCTTTTCAAAATTAATCAAAAGCACTCCAATGTTCGAAACCTGGTAATAAGCATTTTTCGGATAAAAGTGTATAATTTTTGGGGCACTCCGTTGAAGCTCGTTCCAATCAAAACTCTTCGTTTCATGAGTGGTGGTAATATTTTCAAAATAATGCCAATACCGAGTGGCTCGGGAATTTGTTGTTTGGTCCATCATTTATTTCGAGCCAAAGGAATATGATGAATTGAATTCTCCAAACAACAATTTAGCTTTTGAGGTAGATAGCATTTCACATCTTCAAACATCAATTCAGCTTTTGAGGTCTCTTAGACACAAGATTTGCTTGGGGCAATCCTCGGTAAGCCATTGCCAGTGTTGCTCGTACACTTGATATTCAGGGCCTTCAATATAGCTTGATATATTTACAATTTGAAAAGAAAAATTTAGTTTTCTCAATAAGCATCTCACATCGAATTCAGAACATGTATTCTATGATAAAAGACTTTTCTGCATTACTCACAAAGAATTCAAATTTTTGCTAGCAACAACAGAACTAGAGTAAGCAACAATTTTTTTGGGGCAAAAAAAAATTTTTGGGGCAGTAAGATGGCCAATCAGTTTAATGATAAATATATCTCAAATTGAGCAGTTTATAGTTGAAACTTTCAAGATACGCCGAGAAAGGTTGAACCCGAGTGCAAGTTGGGGTATTCCAGCCACAGTGGAGCTACAGTGAAAAAGCATGACACTGATTTTTCGATCAGCTTCCTTGAAGAATAGGACTCGCCCAAGTGGTCCTCAATTGGCATTCATTCATCATACATAGTTAGACATCCCTAGGTTAGAGGGTATTCTAACTCATACATCAATCATTTTATCTTTTTGACAGATTTACAAAGACCTTAATCTGCAACTTCACGATTGAAAAAGTAGAACATAGCAAGATTTCAATTCATACCTTCATGAAACCAAGCAAAGACATTGATCTGTGACTTCATGAAAAGTGGATCAAAGTAAAGAACCGAGAGTTCTCGACGAGAAAAACTCATCCTGCAAGAATCAAGGGTTCCCGTCAAAAAGAGCCCATCAAGCAAAAACTTCAAGTGTTACTTCAAGATCTACACCAAAGCCCTCAGTGCATCGTTTTATTTCCGAACTGACAACCTTTAGTGTTGGAAGTTTAACATATCAGTAGCCTCCAGTGCTTGACTTTTATTTTCTGGGAATCAGTAAGACCTCTAATGCATGATAATCTAGACCATCAGTAGCCTTCAGTGTTCGACTTCATCTTTGGCCATCAGTAAGACCTCTCATGTGCTTGGTGAGCCAGATAGTCAGTAAATCTTTCAGTTTTTGACATCATTTTCTAGCCATCACTAAGTCCTTCAGTGCATGATGACATAGGCTATCCGTAAATTCTTTAGTGTTAGACCTTCATTTTTTGACCACCACTAAGTCCTTCAGTGCATGGTAAGCCAGATTGTCAGTAAATCCTTCAGCGTCTGACATCATTTTCTAGCCATCACTAAGTCCTTCAGTGCATGATGAGCTAGGCCGTCCGTAAATCCTTCAGTGTTAGACCTTCATTTTCTGACCACCACTAAGTTCTCCAGTGCATGGTGAGCCAGACCGTCAGTAAATCTGTAACACCCTCGACTCGGATGTCACATTTGGGCCTCAAGCCCAAACTCAAAACCATAAAAATTCTTTTCAAACAGGATCAACCCATCAAGTAAGTCGCAAAAGCATTTAAAACAAACGATTGAAACAAATATATTTAAGTAAATAAAATGTTACAAATGAGCTCCAATTTATATTTAAAACATTTAAAGGTACAATTTTAAATAATACAATCTCAAATAATAAATACAGACTCCACAAGTAAGGTCTTATGAACACATACCCAACTAGACTCAAATACCGTACTCTGAAGATCCCCATGCAAGAATCCTGATCTGATAGTGCTCCACGATCCAACGGTCAACCTACGCACGGACACAACGATTCTGAGCGCTGAGCTTACAAAGCTCAGTGGTACACATAATCATAAACGTAAGCATGCAAGCTAGTACAAGCAATAAGAAGAGATAAATAAACATGTGGCGCTACCATAACCGCTTAAACACATGTCGAGCTTATAAACAACATTGCAATTACAACAAGAACATCAATAAAGCAAACCAGTAGCGAGGCCTAATGTCACCCGACACTAAGAGACCCGCCCATGCTTAGAATCTCATATCAAGCTGTTCGAAATCTCACATCAAGTAGTACACTCAGAATCTTGCATCGAGTCTTCGCTCGGAATCTCACATCGAACGAGGCTCAGAATCTCACATCGAGCAAATGTCATCACCTGGAATCTCATATCGGATGGCCTTCATTCAATAACCCAGAATCTCACATCAGATGGCCTTCAGACACCGATTTTTTGATCAACTTTCTTAAAGAACAGGACTCGCCCAAGTGGTCCTCAATTGGCATTCATTCATCTATTCATCATACATAGTTAGACATCCTTAAGTTAGAGGGCATGCTAACTCATACATCAATCATTTTATCTTTTTGACAGATTTACAAATACCTTAATCTGCAACTTCACGATTGAAAAAGCATAACCCAACAAGATTTTAATTTATACCTTCATGAAACTAAGCAAATACATTGATCTGTGACTTCATGGAAAGTGGATCATAGCAAAGAACCGAGAGTTCTCAACGAGAAAAACTCATCCAGCAAGAATCAAGGGTTCCCGTCAAGAAAAGCCCATCCAGCAAAAACTTCAAGTGTTACTTCAAGATCTACACCAAAGCCCTCAGTGTATCATTTTATTTTCGAACTGACAACCTTCAGTGGTGGAAGTTTAACATATCAGTAGCCTTCAGTGCTTGACTTTTATTTTTTGGGAATCAGTAAGACCTCCAGTGCATGATAATCCAGATCATCAGTAGCTTTCAGTGTTCGACTTCATTTTTGGCCATCAGTAAGACCTCTCATGTGCTTGGTGAGCCAGATCGTTAGTAAATCCTTCAGCTTTTGACATCATTTTCTAGCCATCACTAAGTCCTTTAGTGCATGATGAGCTAGGCTGTCCGTAAATTCTTCAGTGTTAGACCTTCATTTTTTGACCACAACTAAGTCCTCTAGTGCATGGTAAGCCAGATATTCAGTAAATCCTTCAGCGTCTGACATCATTTTCTAGCCATCACTAAGTCCTATAGTGCATGATGAGCTAGGCCGTCTGTAAATCCTTCAATATTAGACCTTCATTTTTTGACCACCACTAAGTTTTCCAGTGCATGGTGAGCCAGCCCGTTAGTAAATCTGTAACACCCTCAACCTAGATATCACATTTGGGCCTCAAGCCCAAACCCAAAACCATAAAATTTCTTTTCAAACAAGACCAATCCATCAAGTAAGTCGCAAAAGCATTTAAAACAAACGATTGAAACAAATATATATATAAGTAAATAAAATGTTACAAATGAGCTCCAATTTAGGTTTAAAACATTTAAAGGTACAATTTTAAATAATATAATTTCAAATAATAAATACAACTCCACAAGTAAGGTCCTATGAACACATAGCCCACTAGACTCAAATACCGTACTCCGAAGATCCCCATGCTAGAATCTCGATCTGATAGTACTCCATGATCCCACGATCCAACGGTCAACCTACGCACAGACACAACAATTCCGAGTGCTGAGCTTACAAAGCTCAATGGTATATATCTACTTTACTATACTTCATGCTAATTATAAACGTAAGCATGCAAGCTAGTACAAGCAATAAGAAGAGATAAATAAATATGTGGCGCTACCATAACCGCCTAGACACATGTCGAGCTTATAAACAACATTGCAATTAGAATAAGCACATTAATAAAGCAAACCATGAGAGAGGCCCAATGTCACCCGACACTGGGAGACCTACTTATGCTCAGAATCTCATATCAAGCTGCTCAGAATCTCACATCGAGTGGTACACTCAGAATCTCGCATCGAGTCTTCACTCGAAATCTCACATTGAGCAAATGTCATCACCCAGAATCTCACATCGAATGACCTTTATTTCATCACTTGGAATCTCGCATTAGAAGGTCTTTATGTATTGCAACACTTACTCACTGGTTATCCGAATCCCACCAAACAAAGACTCATAACCAAACAAGTGCCCTACCTGACATGTAACCATACACGATCCACCATGGATCTATACAAGTGTCCTACCTAGCACACAATTATCGTACGACCCACTACGGGTCCCTATTGTTGCTATTACAACTAATCAAACATTATCGAGCTGTTACGTTTTATGGGTGAGTAATACAATTCATTCCTATTAATTATTTCCAGCAATCCACATTATCTCATTGATTACAGTAATAACCGTTTATTAATCATATTCATCGATTTCCATCTCAAACTGACCTTTAAACCAATTAGTCCATTAAGCCTGACAACATCAATATTAATTACGAGGCCCTATTATACCCCTAAAGCTTATGAAAGTCATTATAGTTTGTTACTAGCGTATTTAAATCATTTACTATTAATTATCGATTTTTAAGCATTTAATCAAATATTTATCAGCATTGCACCTAACTAATATTCAATTGAACATATTAATTCATTCCACTAGCACACAAGGCATCACTACATAGCAATCATAAATCAGGTAATCATATGAATATCTCTCAATAATTACCAAGCCTCAAATATCCATATCATCACATGCTTATTACTTATCTCCTAATTTGCAACCACTAATATATGCAAGGCAATTACACTTATGATGCTTATGAAGCATTTTGGAGTTTAAGGTGTTACCTTATGCTGAAATCCTCATCCTAGCTTCCCAAATATTCCACTTGATCTGATATCTGACCCGATTAATCCTTGTATGTTAAGCGAAGGGTCAAACACATAAAAATAGCTTACCGGGTTTGAATTTGGCAAAACGGACTGTGCCATTAGATCTATAACGTCGAGAAACCCTAGAGTAGGGTCCCTCAAAAAAAGTCAACGATCTGTCAACAGCCTGGTCAACAGCTGGCAGTGGTCTGGCGATCTAGTGCGACGCAGGCGTACGGTAGGTACTGTGCACTTGCGGGGTGTGATATGATGTAGCCAGATTTACGTGCACCTAGGGTGCTGATTCAGTGTAGCACGGTGCACAGCAGCTGTATGCACTCGTCTGCTGCAGCTCAGGCCCACTCTCGTCGGTGGCACGTGGCTGCGCGTGGGCGGCCCTCCAGTGGCAGGACGACGGTAGAGAGCTCCTTTCTGACTGTTTTTTAGCCGATAAGCATGCTGGTGGTGTCAGTTTGTGGCGGTGACAGCTAGATCTCGATGAATAACCTTCTTTAAAACTTTATCTTCTACACTTCAGCCAATGGTGGCTCTAACGATAAAGTGACGACCATCGGCCGACTCATCTCGATGAGCTAGATGCAACGACGACGAGGGTGAAAGCCACGGCGGCTCCAACAGTGGCGAAACAAGGTTCAAAACCTCCCCCCAACTTTTCTCTTTTTCCCTCATTTTTCTCTCTCCTCCAAATACCATCTCTCTTTCCTTTTCTCTTTCCTCCATCATTCATCAACCAATTTATTTTCAAAATATTATACCTTTTTCTTTTCTTTTTTTCACTTCTTTTATTTATCCACCCAAAGCCCAAATCTAACCTTTTAATTGGGTCCCCAGCCTAAGGCCCAATGCCCGTCCAAGACCCGTTTCGCTAACCCAAAATTCGGGTCGTTACAAAATCCTTCAGTGTTTGACTTTATTTTTTAGCCATCAATAAGACCTCTCATGTGCTTGGTGAGCTAGGCTGTCCGTAAATCCTCTAGTGTTGGACCTTTATTTTTGGCCATCAGTAAGACCTCTCATGTGCTTGGTGAGCCAGACCGTCAGTAAATCCTTCAGTGTTTGACTTTATTTTCTAGCTATCACTAAGTCCTCCAGTGCATGATGAGCTAGGTCGTTCGTAAATTCTTCAGTGTTGGACTTTCATTTTCTGACCACTACTAAGTCATCCAGTGCATGGTGAGCCAGATCGTCAGTAAATCCTTCTGTGTTTGACATCATTTTCTAGCCATCACTAAGTCCTCCAGTGTATGATGAGCTAGGCTATCCATAAATTCTTCAGCGTTAGACCTTCATTTTCTGACCACCACTAAGTCCTCCAGTGCATGGTGAGCCAGACCATCAGTAAATCCTTCAGTGTTTGACTTTATTTTCTAGCCATCAGTAAGACCTCTTATGTGCTTGGTGAGCTAGGCTGTCCGTAAATCCTCTAGTGTTGGACCTTCATTTTTTGGCCATCAGTAAGACCTCCCATGTGCTTGGTGAGCCAGACCGTCAGTAAATCCTTCAGTGTTTGACTTCATTCTCTAGCCATCAGTAAGACATCTCATGTGCGTGGTAAACTAGGTTGTCCATAAATCCGCCAGTGTTGGACTTTCATTTTTGGCCATCAGTAAGACCTCTCATGTGTTTGGTGCTCCAAACCGTCTACAGACCCTTTAGCATGACTCTAGTGTTACGTCATCAGTAAGACCCTCAGTGCGTGGTGATTTGCGTTGTCAACAAAGCCTTCGGTACTTATCCGTTTATCTCTCAGACCATCAACAAAGCCTTCAGTGCATGGTGTTTCGAGCTTCGATCTTCGAACAAGGAAGTAGAACTAATTTTTTTCGGGCTTTATTTTTCTAACTTGGGCTTATATATAGATATATATATATATATATATATATATTACTATTATATTAATACCATTTTAATTATAATGTTATTATGTTAAAAAATAAAAAAAATAAAAAAATAGCATCATTATTAGTAATATTTATTACACTATTATCGTTTTTAGTTATATTACTATTATTAGTATATTATCATTATTATTTTTTTATTATATATTACATTATTATTATTATATTTATTATAACAAAAACAGAAAAAATATAAATGATATAAAATAAAATAAAGTCTGATTTAGAATTATAAAGTCCATTCCAAATGTCCATTTTACAATTATCCATGTACAAAGCCCAATACGTCTGCCAAACCCATTAACCAATTACACCCAAGTACAACCGGCCCAAACTAAACCAATACCCAAACCGGCTAACCCAAACCCGTTTCAGTTAATCCAATCTGCTTACCTGACCCGGTTCACCCACAAGACCCGGATAGACCTAACCTTAATTTTCTAAACCCTAATCCTAACCGTAGACGCCGCCGACCTTTGGCTTCCCTATTCCAAAAACTTCAAGATGACCATCCAGAACTGTCCAGCAACCTTTTGTCTTCCTGCCAAATCGGCTGCCACGACAGCAACGACCGTCACGTCAGCGTTATACGCGCTAAGGGAGGGCCTCCATCCTCTGCCCCTTTCACGCCCGACCAAATGACTGGTCCCGTACGAACCTGCAAATTCCAGAAATCAGAATAAAACAACACAAGACAACCTTTTTTGTTTTATTTTTATCTTTGTAATCAGCTATAGAGCCCCTAAGTGGCATGCATGTAAACCCATACGAGTTCCTCAGAATTAATACAACGAAAATACAAGAAAATCAGCCTCAAATTTCTTTTTTTTCACTTTGAATATACAAAAAAGGGTTTAGGGTTCTTTTACCTTTAGTGTAGGTTCGGTCACCCGTCGTCGATGCCCCTTTTCATTGTCTCCTTCTGGTTCATCGCGCGTTCCGTCTAAGGTTTTCAAAAGTTCTTAAAAGGGAAAAGGGGGACTCGTAGTTTTTTTTTTAATTTTGAACTAAAATGAGTTTCAAATTTAACTTTTTTTAAAAAAGAAAAAGAGTTTTTCTATGGCTGCCGGCCACCGCTAGGCTCGTCGGCTTCTGAAAATGAAAGAGGGACTAGGGTTGAGTTCAGAGCGTTTTGTTTTTTTGTGTGTTTTATGGAATGGAATAAATGAAGTTTTCAGACTTTTTTTGGCCTTAATCAATCCTATATATATCGTTCGTCAAACGTAGTTGTTTCGCCCAGCCTCAGACCTGCGCGGTGACCTAACTCGGAGGGAAGGATCCGCGCATTTAGGGTCAATGGGATAATTGCCTCCCAGGTACTTCCCTTTCCTTCTCGCTTTCATTTTAGCCACTGTTTAATCTCAGTTTTAGTCTCTCCCTTTCGTTTCATTATAAATTTTCGTCTATTGTAAAATCTGTTTTTTATAATCATGGCCTTAAATTTATGTTGTTTTGCATTTTAACCCTTACATTAGTGTTATATATTATTACGTATTATACACATACTTTATGCTATTATATTATAAGTATATATATATATATATATACTATACCTGTATTATATTACATAATATTATGTTCATACTATATTTATATTATACTTTATAAGTATATATATTATAAGTATTTATATTATGGTATATATATATTATATATGTTTTATCTGACATATTTTATTTGCTATATAGTATACTTAGTATCATATATAATGTTACATATTAATATATATATATACCGTAGTTTTATATTGATTATGCTACATTTTATTATTTATATATTTGACTATTTATTTACCTCATTCGAATCGGCCTTACGGTGACCCGCAACGGGGGATGATCTGTATTATTCATGGCGTTCCATCTAACATTTAATTTTCGCAACTAACTTTTATTTCATCGCAATTTATTTTTCTCTATTTATTTTCTGAATTTAAATTTCGCAATTTAATTTCTGCATTTAATTTACCACATTTTATTTTGCATTCTTCGTTCGATCCGATCCTTTTTTCGGATTGCTCTTTTTCGATCTGGTTATTTTTCCGGATTGCTTTCAATCTGGTCCATTTCTGGATTTTTAAATTCCCGTATTTCTCTTTTGCTCGAACCGGTCCATTTCTGGATCTTTTAATTTTCGCATTTATTTACTTTGTTCGTATTTATTATCCGCATTTATCTTTATTTAATTTATTTGTCTATTTTTGTGACATACATAATTTTCTCAATTACTTCACCTCTAATGTATTTAATCACACATTGTTAATTAATCAACCTTAATCATAAAAAGGAGGTATTTATTAATTCTGATATTTGTGTCGTAACAGTCCTGGCTCATTGGATGTTAACCAAATATTCAAATTAATTCTTACCGTCTGAAGGTAAATTTAATCCGAAATAAAATTTGACAAGTCATTACATCATTTCTAACTGCTTGCATCATGCATAAAGGTTATGTACTTGATTCGAACCGTAAATTAACACGGCAGTCGAGCTTATTCGATATCGGTTTAATCTATGGTCTGATGTACAGTCGCCCTTATTAATTAAACGTTTAATTAATTCAAGCCCATCAATTTGATAAAGCTCGTTTAATTAAAGCACATATCCAAATAAGACCATTTGATTAAATTTAATTCAAATTTTAACAATTTCCATCAATTAAAAGCAACAAATATTTTGGTACCGACTTCCAGGAGTGATGGGGGTGTTAGTCCTTCCTACATGTAACCAACTCTCGAACCTCTTTTTCAAACGAATCTCTGGTTTTACGGTGTCCGGCCTATCTTAATAACCGGTGACGACTTCAACCATCATTTAATTTTCGAAACATTCTGAACCATCATTTTATCTTCAACCCACCCTCCACATTTTCCGACAAAACCCATTTTTTCAAAACACCAACATTTTTCAAAAGAATTTTTCAAAATATTTTAATTTTAAAATTTGAAATTTTTCAAAAAGGTGATTTCCAAAAAGGGTCGCAACACATGTAATGATGTAGACAAATCTTGTATAATCATGACCTGATTAGAAAAGTGTCACTTTTTGTGTGATTATTAATGTACACAACAATGTTGATTTGGACACTGAACTTTAGAGTATATCGATTTTGTCACTAAACTTTAAATCACTTCATTTTAAAGACACTAAACTTTATGACTGTTAGTGACAATCAATCATTTCTCATCATCGGTTGCATTCGCGGGAAGATCGATATTAAAATGTTTACATTTCATTCCTATTTTTTCTCATCAGATTGATTTTCTGTAAAATCACTCAAAATTGACGAAAAATCATCTAAAAATATGACATGTTAATACTCCAATCTCCTTCGATGATCGTCTGATAAAACTATCTTACTTGTTTTCTCGAAATAATACTTTATATCGTTCGAATTTTTAAACAAACGCTCTAAACTCCTTAAATTAGAGAAAGCCTCTGCCCTTAATGGTAGATTTTTTTCTTTAATTATGTCAATTTTGATAGGATTCCATAAAAAACAATTCGAAGAGAAGAAAGATGAGTCAAAAATGTATATTTTAATATTGATGTTGCCGCGAATAACAACCAATAATAGGTAGTGATTAACGGTCAACAATTGTCAAAAGTTTAGTGTTTAAAATTAAAATATTTTAAAATCTAATAAAAAATGATGCAATATTAAAATTCAATACTTAAAACAACGTTATTTTGGACATTAATAACCATATCAAAATAACTAAATTAACAGTTCTTTGAACGTTTTGAGCAGTGAAATGAAATTTTTGTTAACATTCGTGACTAAATTAATAGTTCATTGAAAGCTGAGTGACCATTTAGATAGTTTATCCAATGAAGAATAGACCACCGAATCAATTCAAACCCATCTAAAACCCGCCGCTATGGATCAAAATCCAGTAATATGGAACTTTTCTTCGAAAATTCAGTGACATGAACGACGGCGACGACAAAGATCCATGGTTAGCACCCGACAAACTCTACCATTTCCTCTTCTGCTTCTTTTTAACCCTCTTCTTCTCCGCTTTGGCTTCCTTATCCCGCTACCCTTTTCTCCGTAACCATTATATTCGGGTCGGATCCATCCTCTCCCTCCTAGCCGGCGCTGCCAAAGAGGCTGCTGATCATCTCGGGCTTTTCCCCTCTGCTGGTGCTTCCACCAGAGATGCCGTCGCCGATCTCCTCGGGGTTTTTCTAGCTGCAATGATGCTTTCTTTGTGGAATAGGCTGCTCCGATCCCGATCCGATTCGGGACACACCCGACGGGTTTTGCCTGTTTGAGTGGGATTCCATTGTCAATTTGATAAATGGGTTAACTGATTTTAAGAATTTAAACGTGTACGGCCAGCTGATTTGTGGGAGACGTCTGGTTCCCGAGAAAATGAAGTGAGACGGAGGAAAAGTAGGGATTTTTTGTGATTTTCTTTTATCTTGTGCTTTTTGACTGGGTTTTGGGATTAAATTTATTCATTGGATGGGCATTTTGTCAGAGCATAGGATTCTTCGGTTGGTGAAAATTGAATGGAAATAGAAAGAAAATGAATAGAAATTATTAGGTTTCTGGAACTTGAGATTCTATTTCTGGGGTTACAAAGATAGATTATATTGGCTGATGTATAAAATATCTTTATAATTCATGCAACTTTGTTTGGTTGATGAAAAAAGAGAGAGAGCAAAGGAAAAGCTTTGGATTTTGGCATTATAATCAATTTTGCTTTGTTTGGTTGATGGGAAAACCAGAGAAAACAAAGCAAAAGCTTTGGGTTTTGTGTTCTGCCATTGATGCAACTAGTTTCCTTATAGGAGGTGATATTTTCTTTCGTAACTGAGATTCCTTTGTCCCAAACAGCCAAAAATGTAAAAATATTGTTAATGTTGGGTAATGAAAAAAGCATCCTCATCTTAATTATCTGTACCTTTTTTACCTTGAATTCCTCTGGAAATCAAATTGTATCTCTAGATAATATCAAACATGGTATATTTTCTGTTGAATTTTATAATTTTTTCCCGTTTCTGTTGAAATTTTCCGGTGCTTATTCTAACCAATTCCTATTAGATGCTTTCAAGGAATATCTAATCAGCTTTGCAAAAGCTTGGCTCCATGAGTTCCATGTCTCGAGATTTCTTTTTTGTTTTCAGTTTCTTAATGATCAAAGACTCAGACATATCCCTCACATAATTGGCTACTGGAATTTGGTTTTGTCACCCAAAGATGCAGTTTTATGGATTTTGTTTTTTCTTATTGGATTAGAAGGAGAAGTTTAGATTTTTTTAGATCTCTATTCCTGATGGTAGTGGTGTATTTATGGCATGATTCTGTATCTTGATTGGCCAAAGTGATAATATAAAGAGAAAGAATCAAAGTTGTTATCTTTGATGAGGTCTTGGAAGGATTTTGTGTATAGGTGAAACCATGTTTTTTGTTTTAGGTGCATCTGCAAAATTGGTGAAAAGATTTATTGCTGTGCGCTGTCAGTTTGAAAGAAGAACATGCGGCCGAATTGGAATATAATTTTTAGAAGTTTTGATTGGGATTTAGATGTTGAAGTTGTTCAATTCACAAGGTCCTTTGGGTGGTCTTCAAGGATTTAGATTGCTTTGCTTTGAGAGAAAGATGCAAAGGGTTAGATTGTCATCCCAGCAGGCTCTTGTGCATAAGCTAGGCGATTTTCAGATGACATCATCCTCGAAATTTAGGTTAGCTGCCTGTGGTTCAATGTTCATTGTTGAATCCTTTATCAGAGTACGAGTTGTTTCTTCAAGTAGAAACTGTTATTCCAGGTCTTCCTGATGATGTGGTCCTTAATTGTCCCGTTTGGCTTCCAGTTGAGAGCCATACAGCTTGCAGAGCTGTATGCAAGCGATGGCATCTTCTGCTTGGTAATAAAGAGCGGTTTCCCACCCGAAGGAAGCAGCTAAACAATGGCAGGTTATTGATCATACAATCCCGGCGATGCCTTGCAAAGACAAAGTCTGTCCCTATGGTTTTAGATGTGTTTCAATTCCTGATGAAGGTGCCCTGTTTATTTGTGGGGAGCGGTATGATTTCTCTGATACTGATTGCCCTTGACTTGGTGTCGAAGTATAAGATTTGGAAAAACCCTTGGACTGTGATGAATGATATGAATACTGCTAGGTTATTTTTTCTCAGAATGAAGTAATTAATGGGATGCTATATGTAGCTGGTGGTGGGAATGGTGGAGATCCTTTTGAACTCCACTCAGCTGAGGTTTTAGATCCTGCAAAGGGGAGTTGGCATTTCTAAATGTTTTAGTTTAATTTTAGAGTAATCTACGCACAATGTTCTTTTGTTTCCGGTCTGCCTTATTTCTGTCATCGGTTTTAAAAAAAGTTATACTTTGACCATTTACGTTATCGATTCAGTGAGACATGAGTGGTCGATGATCACTGAATGGGAATCTCCGTATCAGTTTAACCATTCCATCTGCAAGTGTGTTTCTTTTTTTTTCGAACAATGCATGATCAATCTATAGCCTCCATGGTATACGTAGTGCTTACAATAATTTCGATTTATACGTAGTGGGAAGAGGACATGGTATAACATCTCCATTGACAGTAGGGCTATGAAACAGGAGTGAATTCCCAGAATTGGGGAGACATTAGTTTTAATGAATTTGGAATCCCCAGCATCGGTTTTGATTGTGCAACAATCTTGTCCTACTTCATCTGGATCCAAGAAGAGCAATGACATTGATCCTAGTAAGGAAATATTCGGGATATAATTTTTTTTCTTTTTAAGGGTGTGTTTGATTCACGGAATGTAAAGTTATCTCCGATAATAGAATTCTTGGAATATAACATTATTTGACATATTATTGTAAGAAGACTGATTCGTCATTTTCTAATTACTTTAACAGAAATTAAAAATCAAAAGGTTTTTTCCTAGTAATTTTAGTCGAAATAAAAGAAGATTCGGCATATAAAAGCAAGAGGGGAAAGGAGGTTTATGAGATTTTACAAACGTTAAAGAAATAAAAGGAATAAGGGTAAGTTTCGTACATTATCATTGAAGTTTACCCTCAAACTTATTTTAGTTACTGAAGTTTTAAAATGTTCAATCTACTCACTGAAGGTTAGACATTGAACCTTTTTTGTCACTCATCCGATAACCTTTTGATGGCGTCTGTTTACCGACGAACGAATAAACTTCTGGAAGATCTGAACGGTGAAAAACTTCATCGACACGAGAGAAGCAACGTATTAAGAAACGGGTTCTATTCGACGGCGGATGAGAGAGATCGATGAGAGAGAGATCAGAATATTTTTGTCTATTTGTGAACTTCAGAGTACTTTCCGACTAAAATGGAGGTTGAATTTAAACTCTGGTGGCCGAGACGAGGTGACTGGTGAAATTTACGACTGGAAGACAACCATCTATGATCGTTTGAGGTTTAAGAGTGACAAAAAAATATTCAACGTCTAAACTTTAGCGACAAAAAAATTAAATTTCTAAACTTTAATGAGTAAAATGAACGTTTTAAAATTTCAGTAATCAAAATAAATTTAAAAGTAAAATTTAGTTATAATTTATATAATTTGTCAAAAAACAGTGATTGTAAAATGAATCCCTTATTTTATAGGGTTTAAAGTTAAAAAAAAAAGAGAGTAATAGACGAAAATTATGTAACACCCAAAAATCAAAAGCCTACAATAGATGCACAATTTTATAACCAAGATCCTAACAGATTTCCTCAACCCTTTTCTCTGTCACTACACATGCCCTAAATTCTACTGGCCCACGTGTCTCTCAATATATAATCTTGCCACTTCTTTTCTTTTTCCTCCAAACTTCAACAACAATGAAACTCCACTAAATGAATAACAAATATATATATATATATATATATATATATAACAATCCAATACTAATACTATTCCTTATCAATTCATCCTTATAAATGGGAATCTAAAAAAAATTGAACAATTTTTTACTTAGGAAAGGAGAAAGGAAAATTTTACTCTTATTAGATCTTGAACTTATAACTTAAGAAAATGATAGCGTGTCAATTGAGAACTTGAACCACTTGCTCTAAAAATTGTTAATTAAAATTTCTAAATTAGTTTAACCATTTCATCAGTAAATGTATTTCTTTTTTGAGAAACATGTACTATCATCATAATTTTCTATTATCGACTCAGTAATTTGTGAATATACTGCAAAATCGCGAGACGAAACAGAAATATGCTTTACCATATTTTGATCGGAAGTGTGAACTTGATTTCAGCACAAAGTCCTTTGTCACTCGTTAATAGTTTAGTGGGGGAAATGGAATCTTAAAATTCTCGTAATTCCATTATTGTATTACATCCCAAATATAAAAATATTTGTTTTGAATTATGATGTACATAAGGTATTATCTTAGTAAGTTATCCAATTTATTAAAAAATATATAAATTTGATATCTATTGATTGGTCTGGTGGTACGTGATGCTCATATTGTCCATCTGGTATGAATTCGAATATTGACATTTATCTTGAGAATGTAATATCTCTATTTAATAAAAAAAATATATGTCTATTCTAGTCATTGTTAAGAAAAAAGAGAGTAAAACAACATTTTTTTTGGTAAAATAGAGTGATAATAAATATTTCAATGCAAATATTAGGCTTCGAATTCACACAAGAAAAAAACGAGTGAGTATTTTTTACTAATAGGTTAATTAACTGCCTTAACCTCCATTTGGTCAAAATATTATTTTTTATTTAAGGGGAAATTACATATTTAGTACTTCAACTATGCCCTTTACTTTTTTAGTGCCACAACTATTACTTTTGGCAAAATGGTACTTAACTTTACATTTTTGTTCTGTTTTGGTACCCCGACCGTTAAAACTAGCGGAGATGACGTGGCTTGGTATAATCACAGTTTTAGTCTAAAACACATATATATTATCAATTTAGTCCAAAATCCATCAATTTAAAACACATCTTAATTTTGGGGGTAAAACATCATCTTAATGTTGATTGAATTTTGTCGCATCCCTTTCTCACCCCCTCGTATTTTTTTCGGTATCCCGATAGTGGATTTTGGGTCCTCCAATGGACCCTGCATTAGCCCCCTATTGATCCGCAAATCCTAAAGTTTTAATTGTGTCTAGCGTGTCTTTTTTAAACTCCAAAAACTAAAAAAAAAGTATTTGACTGGAAGAAGAAAAAAATGAGGAATTTACAATTTGAATCCAAAAATTAAAATAATATTTAAATTGATAGAATTTTAGACTAAATTGATAGGTTGTATAAGTTTTTGGACTAAAACTGTTATTAACCCAAGCCACATCACCATTTTCGTTAATTTTAAACGGTAGAGGTACCAAAACAGAAAAAACGTAACGTTATGTACTATTTTACTAAAAATAATAGTTAAGTACGAAAATAATAACACGAACATAATTAGAATACTAAATATATAATTTTCCTTAAATTTAATGAGTAGAAAATTCGAAATGAACACTCCAATGAAACAAAGTGATCATTACAATAATTTACCCTTTAATTTTAACTCAACCTCGTACGGATATGATTTTTTGGTTAGAAAAATGGAAGTCTACAGACTTTGTTGAGCTTCTCTCCGCGTAGAAAAGGCAAAGCCATCAACTGATGACTGTCTGAATCAAGTCAGTGTCAAATCATAGGTACCATGATGGATTTTTTTATTTTTTAATACTTCCTCCGTCTTATTTATTTTGTCTATTGTTAATTTTTCACACAGTTTTAAGAAGAAAAAGTTTGTGTAAAAATGTGTAAGAAATATGATGTAAAATAATTAAAACAACAATTTTATCTTTGAAAAGTTAAATTTTATTTTGTTGAGAGACTAAAAAAATATAAAAAAATGTGCTTTATAAAAATTATTAATTTTTTAATAAAATATTTTAAATAGAATAATCTTAAAACATAAAATAAATATATTAAGTGAGACAGAAAAAATATATTATAAAAAGAATTAGTGAGTATGTAGTTTATCTCACCTTAAAACACTTTTATGGAAAAAAACAAAATAATTTTAGTAAGTTAGGTTGAGTGTCAAATCATTGCTCGTTTTCATTTGTTTTATATATTTTACTTTATTATTTTATCTCTAGATTTTATTTTGTATATTTTCTTTTGTTTTAAATCTTTCTTTTTTCATTTCCTATAAAAATAGTGAATGATTTTGTATAATTCTTGTAACATGTTTTCTGCGAATTATTTTTTTTAGGTTTAGTTTGTCGCCGTATATTTAATTGACAGTTATTTTATTAACTTATCTTATTTTGGATCTTCAAGTAGACACATAACATTGTAGGGACTAGTGAAGCTATGATCCTAAAATTTTAAAAGTTTTTAAGTTGAAATAATTGTAAAATAGTTCTTCTAATAAATAATGTTGAGTTCCGTCACTATATTCGGGTTTATTTTCTCATATTAATAAGTGTTCATAGTCACTTTAGATATATCATGCTTAAGTAGTGAAAATATCATTTGTCAATGTGTTGTCGTGTTAAATTATGATGTTAGCGTTGATTGTGCTTATACTTCATCGTTGATAATTGATGTTTATTTGTATTTTTTATTGTTCAGAGTTGTTTGATTACGTTTTATAACTCTTTCCTTATATGATGTTATTTTCACTATCCAACCTTTACTTTATATCTTTTATTAGCATATTTTGGATTTTGTAAACTTTTATTTTTTTGAAACTATGAATTTTGTTATGTTTTTTGTTTGTTTATTAAATAAAATTAATTGATACTATATTTTTTTTAAAGATAATTGTGCTTTATTAAAAAATTCCTTCGTATTAAAGGGGGAAAAGAGTACCCGGACTACATTTTATTAATAATAAAAGGTTACAACCGATTGAGACTTACAATCAAATGCCCACCATTGTTAATTAAAAAATTAACTGGGGGATCCCACAACTTTAGGAAACCAGCAACCTACAGGGGACAGTATTACCCAATCCCCGTCTTGGCAAGCCTATCTGCCTCAATATTATTCACCCTAGTGATGTGTCTAATGACAATGCCTTGATTACCCACTATCTTCTTTAGCTCATGAACCATGTTGGAGAGAAAGCAGGGGGATCCACCGAGCCAACTAGCCAATCAATAACCACTTTATAGTCCGATTCCACAATCAATCTAAACTTGTTCGACCAAATTGATTCCAAAAATTTAGTTATCCCCACTCTAACTGCAAAGAACTCGAGTAAAACAGGAGGGTGCTTACCATAAGATTCAAAAAATTGAAACAGAATTTTACCATTACCGTCTCTTAGCAATACTCCAATTCCACCTATAGAGCGAGAAATCGAGAAAACCCCATCAACATTTAATTTAAGGAAACCACAAGGAGGACACCATTTATCTGAAGTAGATTCATTACTAACCTTCCGGTACATTTCAACTGCTAAGGGGGAATCCAAAACTGGCATTTCAACAGACATTTATTCCCTGGGTATTTGGCTTTCATCCATGAAGCTAGCCTATATTTAACAAGGAGATCAATTCAATGATCTTTCCTTTGGACACCATCTTATTCCTATGTAACCATATTGTCCATATTACTGCAAATGGTATATATGAGCACCATAATTTGTATTTCTTTATCCCCAATTCACCCCATGCTTCAAGGAAATACACCGGATCCTCCGAAAAAGCAGACAGTACACCCAGCCAACCACAGTACTTGCTCCAAATACGCCAAACCCCTTGACATGTGAAGAAGAGATGAGCAACCTTTTTGGGAATTTATTGCACATAGGACAAAGATTATTCGTAATAGACGACACTCCTCGTTTGATTAGTTCTGACTTAACCGGCACTCAGCCCCACATCACTCTCCATACAAAGATCTCAACTTTGGGAGGGGCAAACCCCAACCAAACAACCTCCTTCCATCTCTGATTTTCTGGGTAGTTATTACCAATCAGCATACGCAAGGATCTAATTGAGAATGCACCATCACTGGAGCCTCGCCAACTCGCCCAATCCTTTTCCACCATGCTTGCTCTAAAATTACCCAGACATTCCATAAGATAATTCTATTGCAGTTTCTCCCAGTCAAAAAGTGGCCTCCTTAAGGTGATCTCCCACTGCCAACTTTCCTCATAAACCTTGCCAAAATCTGTAATGAACCCATCTTTGTTGATAGCAAGAGCATATATACGAGGAAACATTTCAAGCAAAAGGCCACTCCCAAGTCAAGCATCCGACCAGATCGGATAGAAGATCCATCACCCACTTGAATAACCATGTTAGTACGGATGGCATTACCAATCTGATCATCCTTGAAAAATGAGTTTGATATTCCATTCCACACCCAGGATGAAAATCTAAGGGCTGCTTGTCGCGGGAGTAAACTGGAATCGCAACCCGGAACTTTAGCCGAGATAACCTTTCTCCATAAACATGACTGCTCATTACCGAATCTTCAGCACCACTTGCTTAAAAGAGCCCGATTTAAAATATCCAAATTAGCTATGCCCAATCCACCCAACTTCTTTGGAACGCACACTTGATCCCATTTCACCCGATAAATTTTTAACTTATTCATGTCACCGCCCCACAGGAAAGACGACATTAACTTGTTGATGCGATTCACAACCGACACAGGCATCCTAAATAAAGACGTAAACTATATAGGCAGACTAGATAAAATAGATTTAATAAGGATGAGCCTACCACCAAACGAGAGGAATTTGAGTTTCCACCCTTCTAAGAGTAGAATTTCTTGATGACAGGCTCCCACAGCGCACTTGAATTTCTAGGCGCTCTCAAAGATAACCCCAAATATTCTGTAGGGAACTTATCATGAGAACAGCCTACTAATTCTGTCCAGATTTGGATTTGCTCCTCAGTTACATTAACACCAAACTCCCTGCTCTTCTTTGAATTAAGTTTCAGACCGGACGCTAATTCAAAGGCACGTAGCACACTTTTAATATTATGAACTTGAAATTCAGAAACCCACAGAAGATTAACAAGTCGTCGGCGAATTGGAGATGTGAGATATCAATAAGAGCTCACTGTCTACCAATCTTGAAACCTTCAAAGAGGCCTAAATTAACCGCTTTACGAAGCATCAAATTCAACGCTTCTCCCACCGGTTTAAAAAGAAGAAGGGATAGTGAACAATCCTGCATCAATCCTCTTGATATGGAAAAAGCTTCTGTAGGAGCACCATTTACTAGTACCGAAATTGATACAGTCGAAATACACTGCAAAATCCACTTGCACCACCTTTCACCGAAGCCACATTCTTTTAATACTCGAATCAAAAAATTCCAACTTACTGTATCATACATTTTTTGGAAGTCAATTTTAAAAGCAACCTCACTATTATTGGACTTTTTCACAGAGTCAATCGCTTCATTCGCAATAAGGGAACAATCCAGAATTTGCCTTCCGGGAATAAAGGCAAATTATGAATTTTCAATAAGCTGACCCAATACAGAGCGAGCTAAAACTTTGGATAAAATCTTGTACATACCTCCCACCAAGCTGACCGGACGAAACTCATCCAAAGAATTAGGATATTTGATCTTCGGTATTAAGGTGATAAAGGAATGGTTAATACCAGCTTCCCAATTGCAGCCCTTGAAGTCAATTTTTCTTTTTATCTTTTTTTATTTATCTTTATTTATCTAAAGTATTCACTGGTATGAATTCAAAATTGATCTCCTTTCATACTTCACAAGCAACATCTAGTTTAGGACTCCATTTGCTAGTCTCGCGGATAATTTCATTACCCTGAGCGGCAAGGTCACGTCCCTCATTACGAACTTATGCACATGCTTCTAAAGCTACTCGGTTCGCTACGGCACCCAGTGCATTTCTCCAAGGGTGTCCTAAAGTTCCTCCACCAAATTGTAGGACGGAATCATCTCTAAAGATCTTGGTCAAAGCAGGCATATGCCAAAAGTGAATACCCCTGAAGCTACGGCAGAACACCTGGTAGAGAAACCCAATCTTGAGTAGAGATGGGTACGGGTCGGGTCGAGTTTTTGGCCCACCCGAACCCGATCCAAAAATAAAACCCTAAACCTGCACCCGACCCGAACATATTCTTTAAAAAATCCGACCCGACCTGAAAATAATATATTAAACCCGACCCTGACCCAACCTATATAAAAAAATTAATTTTAGGGACTTAATTGTAAAGAAAATAATTTTAGGGGACTTAATCGTAAAAAATATAATTTGAAGGACTAAACTATAAATAAAAATTTAATTTTAAGGACCTAATTATAAAAAATATATAAAAAATGGGTATTATTATAAATATCCCTAAAATATTTAGGGGAAAAGTACACTTTTAGTCTTGGGTAGGGTCGGGTCAGATATTTTCCACCCTAAACCCGCACTGACCCGAATTTACCCTTAATAAAAATTTGACCCGATCGGGCTGGGCCGAGTCGGGTAAAATGCCTATCCCTAATCTTAAGTGAAATAAATACCACGGCTTGAATCTTTTTCAATAAAATCATCACGTAATAAATCAACAAAGCCCAAAGTTATTTTCCTTTCTCCTTCAAATTTACCTACTACTGTACCAGCGTGAATATGATCTCCACCAGACATATGTAAAGCTTTAGCTAGTACACGAAAGTGCATACCATGATTTTTCTGTCTATCAATAACTGCGTGCATTGCGCGATGGATGTGAAGAAGCAGACCGTTATCTCGGCAATAATGAGCCAAAGTAATATTTGCAGTGAACCCACTTGTTAAGTAGTCATGCATTACGATAGGAACTCCCAATTCTCTAGCACACGCGACCCTTTTTTATCATTTCTTTACATGTACCCGCAGTAGCATTCAAGTAATGCCCTTTGATTTCACTTGTTTCAGCATGTGCTTTATAAATTACTTCGGCACAAAATAAGAAAAATGTTATAGCTCCCAAAGATCTGCTCGAAGCTTGCAAATCCTATCTTGAAAACCAGTGTTTACCCGACCTTCTTGAATATTAGCTTCCAAATTAGAAATTTGCTTCTCCACTAAAGGGATGCTAACCCGAACGTTTTGGCCATGCTTACCATGCTACACTTTCAAAGCTTCTTTAGTGCCCTTGAGAATACCTCCAATTTTAACACTTAGGTTCCCTCGTTTCAAACTGCTAACAGCCTTCAAAACAGAATCCTCAAATCCTTCCTCATCGAACCAAGTGCCGAAACACTTGAATGGTTTAAGGCCCTAGTTCGTTTTCTCAACAGCGAGTAAGATTGCGTTATAATCAGATATCGACTTATCTATCAACTTCTGAAACAAGCTCGGAAAAGCCATTTTAAACACAACATAGATTAAAAATCGATCGAGTCTAATAAAGTTAGAAGGATCCCTATTATTGCCCCACGTATATTTCCCCCCTAATAGGGGAAGTCGGGAAGATCCATCAGTCTAGCACCACTGATAAAGGATCTAAAAAGGCCGATAAGAGATTGATTCAACGAAAAACCAATTTTCTCTGCCGGATCTAGAAAGAGGTTGATACTAATATGCGTTACATTTGTACTAGTCTTATTTTTTATTATTCAACAAAATACTAATGTTTGTTCAAGTGCATAATTTTTTGGCACATCAACCATGCAACTTTATTGATAAACAAAGATAAAATCAAACATAAGATAGAGGGAGAGAGAGAGAGAGAGACATACAAGTTTGGAAGACTCAGCATCCCGAAGCTGAAGACTGGAGCACATGTATCCAAATGCTAAAGTTCTGGCATCCTCGGACCATGTTACACTTGTAGGCCAATCATTCCAGCTACGACCCTGCAACAACCTGTGTACTCTCAATTCCTCGTAGTCCCATAAGTAGAGCTCCGAACCCAAAGCGACAGCAAGAATGTTGTTACCCCAACTCAGGATGTTCGCATAGTAGTCATTTATAATCCTTTGTGCATCCAAGACCCTTTTTTCCCTGCATCCACATCCTACAGTTCACATCTAGGAGTCCATAGATTTCATTTAAGAAAATATTAAGCTGGTTGTTCCGAACTACTGCCCGTCAATAATATGCATCTGTTTAAATTAGGATGTAACTACTTGGTTTCAAGATGCCTCCCTGCGAGTACCGTGATTGTCACTATGTGCACGTAGTTACATCAAAGGTATTGTTTTTTGGGCATCCATCAGTTCCCCGAGGATTTGTTTTGAGCCAAGTAGCTTGGTCCATGAAAAGGTTTCTCATACGTGAGAAGTCCTTGGTTCAAATCAAGGGATGCACACCTTCGAGTGACGAATCCTTGAGAGGCTGGTGGATGTCCGTAAAGAACAATACCTTGAATGTAAGGAGTCTCAGAATCCCATAGATGAATTCAGACTTTCAAAGTGGTAGAACTACAGAGATTGTGGTGGAATGAACCAAAATCATGTGTACCAACTAGAATCGGAAACACAACAGGGGGGATGAAACTGTGTCGCATTGAATCGAATACCTTGGGGATGCATCTTTATGGAATTTGTTTGCAATCGTTATCAAGTATCGTTGCATCTTCTTGTCTCAACTCATCAACGAAACGAATAGGTTTTCAACTCGATTTCGAGCTTCCCCTGAAAACCATAATCTTTAATGGTCTCCCTTGAGAATCACAAGACAGATTCTCAATCAGTTTCTAACGATATGCTTCCTGCCCAGCAATCAAGATTAATAAAAGAAGAAATCAACTGTCTCAAGATTTTCACCATCTTTAATCAAGATTTGTTATAAAATTTAAGAATTCCAAAACAAATGGTGAAAACTGAAAACGTACATTGAAGCTTGAACTAGCGTTGAACTGCGTGGTCCTGTTGGTCAACAAACCGTGGGCTCTATCAAGATCCATCAGACTTCTGCTTGGGCTCTATCGATAGTTCGTACTTCTACGCAACCTTCAAAGAGCCTCAAAACAATCAATCAATATTGACGACAGAGGGAGAACGAGAGAGAGACAAGTTTGGAAGACTCAGCATCCCAGAGCTGAAGACTGGAGCACATAAATCAGACGGTTAAAGTTCTGGCATCCTCGGACCATGTTACACCTGTAGGCCAATCATTCCCGCCAAGAACCTGCAACAACCTGTGTACTCTCCGGTCCTCGTAGTTACATAAGTAGAGCTCCGGACCCAAAGCAACAGCAAGAATGTTGTTACCCCAACTCAGGATGTTCGCATAGTAGTCATTTCTAAGCCTTGGTGCATCCAAGACCCTTTTTTCTCCCTGCACCCACATCCTACAGTTCACATCTAGGAGCCCATAGATTTCATTTAAGAAAATATTAAGCTGATTGTTCTGAACAACCACCTTTCAATAATATGTATCTGATAAAATTAGGATGTAACTACTTGGTTTCAAGATACCTCCCTGAGGGCTGAGACACTGGAAGTACCGTGATTTTCCTGTCACCCCGTGCATGCAATTACATCAAAGCTATTGTTTTTTTGGGCATCCATCAATTCCTCAAGGATGCACACCCTCGAGTGAGGAGTCCTTGAGAGGCCGGTGGATGTCCGTAAAAAACAATACCTTGAATGTAAGGCATCTCAGAACCCCATAGATACTTCAGACTTTCAAAGTGGTAGAACTACAAAGATTGTGTTGTAATGAACCCAAATCATGTGTACTAACTAGAATTGAAAACACAACAGGGAGGATGAAACTGTGTGGCATTGAATTGAATACCTTGGGGGTGCATATGTATGGAATTTGTTTGCAATCGTTATCAAATATCGCTGCATCTTCTTGTCTCAACTCATCAACCAAACGGATAGGTTTTCCACTCGATTTCGGGCTTCCCCTGAAATCTCCCTTGAGAATCAAGAGACAGATTCTCAATCAGTTTCTGACGATATGCTTCCTGCCAAGCAATCAAGATTTAAAAAAAAAATAGAAATCAACTGTCTCTCAAGATTTTCACCATCTTTAATCAAGATTTGTTATAAAACTTCAGAATTCCAAAACAAATGGTGAAAACTGAAAACGTACATTGAATCTTGAACTAGTATTGAACTGCCGGGTCCTGTTGGTCAACAAACCGTGGGATCTATCAAGATCCATCAGACTTCTCCTCCTTTAGAATTTGCATAAAACCAAAAAGGAAAAAGAACAAACGAAGATACTTACAGAACATTGAATGAAGAAGAGAAACGAACAATGCAAAAACTGGGTGTTTCTTGATTGAAGAAGAAGAAAGGAAAGAGAAAGATGAATGGTTGCCGGAAAATCGTATTGAAGGAGTCTCCGCCTTGCTCTTTCATCCATTTTTTTGAATTCAAGAATTCAAATTCTTCATGGGTACTGTCGGCCTATCTTCAATGAGTTCAATTAATAACTAGAGAATCAAATAAAACAAAGAGGGAGGGTTTTTTTTTATAGATTAATATTTGGTACATAAATTGTGTATGATTTTCATGTCATTGATGAATTAAATATGGCATATTATTATAAAGTTTTAAAATTAACTTTATTTCTGATAATGTGCCATTATATAATTCAATAATAATGCATAAAATAATACACCGTTAATATATCCCATAACCATTATTCTATTAATTAAGGTTGTTCAGTGAGACAAAATTGGGTTATACAGTCCATTAAGCTTTCCAAAGAAAATCTGTTTATAATAATTAAACGAACCCAACGAGTATTTTAATAGAAAAATGGATAATGTTTATCTTAAGAGATATGGGTTCAAATCGTTTTGTTTACAAGGTGTATGTGCATTGTCAAAGGGTTAAGAATATGTATGAACATATATTACCTTGTAATCACCTTTAGACACATTCCAAAAGATCTTTTAGAAAAGAACAAAGAGTTTAACTATAGGGTTATATTTTGATACACAAGTTATGTAAAAAAAAAATTACACAACCCTTCTATAAAATCTAAAACCTAAATCTCTAGTCATAACGTCCTAAACCATAAACCTTAAATTCTACACCATACAAACTAAATCCTAAACCACAACCTAAATCTCTAAACCCTAAAATTAAAAAACTTGTGTAAACTAAAGTATACACAAGCTTGTGTATTAAAGTATTTTTCCTTAATTATAAGCCCTTTTAATCGAACAAAAATCTGTGCTTTTTTCGGTGTCTCTTTCCGTCTTAAAACTAAAAACAATAAATTTTAAGCGCTAACTTTAAATTTTAAATCATAAACTTAAACTTTAAACCTTAAAGAATATACTATATCCTTAATTTGCTAAACCCTAAACATAAACCTAATATTAAACTCCAAACCTAATTTTTTTTAGCATTAGAGCATAAGTAGGGGCACCAAAAGGCAGAGGATTTATATTCCTTTTAATCATGATTAAAAATAGGCTAAAGGGGCATATTTGCCCCCGAGTTTGACCCAAAAAATCAATTCAGCTTCTCGCCGAAAAACAAACCCAATTAGGTCTTCTAGTTCGTAAATTGCATCAAATTGACCCTTTGATCGACGTTGACTGTTATAGTGATGACGTGGCAGTTAACGGTGCTGATGTGATGATCAACGATGTTGACGTGGTAGTACACGTTGGACGATAACGTGGCAGAACACGTGGGATGGTGACGTGACAGAGGGGCTGAATTGATTTTTTAACCGAATTTAAGGGCATACTTGATTTTTTTGTCGAGTTTAGGGGCATAATTGATTTTAATTGAAAGTTCGATAACTTATTGAATATTTAAGTTAAAAATAAAAATTTAGGAATTTATTAAAATTTTAAAAATATTAAAGTTGGATAAATAATTTGTTTAAATTTTAAGTTAATTTAATGGATAAATAATTTGTTTAGTTTTTGAATGAAATTTAATCGATTTATTTAGTTTTTGAATGAAATTGGATAAAAATTTGTTTTTTCGAGTTGAACTTTTACAAATAGATCTATGAAAAATCTATTAACAAATTGGTGAAATTTAATCTATTATAGTGTTTTTATTTTTAATATTTCATGATTATTTAAATATTTTAAATTTTTATTATTTTTTTAATTTTTAGCTTAAAGATTAATAAGTGGTTGAGCTTTCAATTAAAATCTATTAACAAATTGGTGAAATCTGATTTGAACTTATACCTTTGAACTCGATAAAAAAAATTAATTATACCTTCGACTTCATTTAAAATAATCAATTCAGCTCATTTGTCATGTCATTATCACACTGTACTATCATGTCATCATTGTTGACCGCCACGTCAGCACCATTGATCGCCACATCAGTAGTGTAACGGTCAACGTCGGTCAAAGGGTCAAATTGATGTGATTTACGAACTAAAGGGTTTAATTGGTTGTATTTTTTGGCGAGAGACAAAATTAATTTTCTGAGTTAAACTCAAAGTAAAAATAACTGTTTAACCTTAAAAATATTTACTTTTTAGTGAAAAAAAAAACATATTCATAGGTTATGTAGTAGAAGCATAGTTATACTTCAACTTGATTTCCTGACAAGTTCAAATCAAATAATAAAATACTATAAGAAAACAAGTAAAGAGGAATGGGAGTGGTTATTGAAATAATAAATAAATAAATAGTTTAATTCCAGGTTGGCCAAATGTTTACTTTGGCTTATTCATCTTTCTGGGTTGTTGAAATCTAGTTTTTTTCTTTCTATTTTAAATATTCAGAATGTTTGGAGATTTGTATAGTGAATTGTTTGCCACTTAAATTAATACTCACACCTAATCAATACATTAACGATATTTTACAGATTAATTATTAATTTGATTGATATCGGTTTTATTATAATATCTAAATGATCGCAAATTTAAATATATTTAATTATAATTGTCTCTAATTTAGATGTTGAAGAAATTATGAATAATTTGAACAATGTAATTTAAATCTTAAAAACAACAATGTTTTGGCCTTGAGGAACAGTTAATATCAAAGTAAATCTTGTGTCCCAGCTCCCAAGTTCAATAAGAATGATAATGGGGTGGGTGAAAAATGAATATTATTAAATTTAAATCATAAGTGAAACTCAAACTAAACATTCGAGACCTGATCCGACCCATCATGTTATTTTTATATATCATATATTTTCTTTCATTTATAATATAAACATTAAAAAATAAAATTCCATGCATAAACCTAGCTCGAATCTAACCCGACACTACTAGTACCCTAAAATGGTAGAATGCTATTTTGATCCTTTAAATTCTAAAATTTTAATTTTTAGATAACGATAAAATTATATTTTAACTCAATTTAATTATGTTAAAATTATAAATTTTTAAAATAAATAATATTAAAACTATATTCTAATATTTTAAAATTTTATAATTTACTCTTAATCCAAAAAAAATCCTACCGTCCATGATTTTCCATCTACTTTCTAAAAGGTCAGCCATGACAAAAGCTTAGCGGTAAGTGTGTAAATAAACAGAGTATTCGACAAATTATTTGTGAATCGTTCATATAATATTCGTTTATGTTCTTTTATTAAGCTAGATAAATGAGTGTGAATAAAATTTTTATATTCGTTTAATAAACAAAAGAACACGAACAAAGGTGTATTCATTTTGTTTATGTTTACAAACAAGCTCATTTATTTGCTCGTTTATCTACTCGTTTATCCGGTTCCCACTTTTCTTTTATTTATTTTTTTACATTTTAAATATTGGTTAAGATATCGACTAGTGGTATAATTTAACCATTTTGACTATAAACAAACATGTTCGTGAATGCTAAAGGAACATGTTCGTGAACATTACATAAACATGTTCACGAACATTAAACGATCATGTTCGCAAACGCTAAATAAACGAACTTGAACACATTCAAAATTAAATAAAATAGCTCAAATATAATATTGTTCATTAAAACTAAGTTCATTTTCACCCTGTTTAGCTGTCATTAAAGCTTACTCTGAGCCCTACACCGGGGGAAAGCTAAAATAATGAAAGCTTACAAAAGAAGAAAAGCTTTTTTAAAGTTGCTGATAGATTTTTACAATTTATTTCAATAACTGAACAACAAATAAGTGCAAGGAATATTCAAGCAAATGCAAGATCATTGTCTGATGATAATGGCGCACCAATCTAAGAACAATCCATCATTGCCTCGTCAAACCTTCATTTCTCTTTCTATATATTCATAAAATCTGCAGAACCCTGAAATATATACAGTTTTTCTTCACAACAGGCCAACTGTATTGGGGAATTTGGAATCTAAGAACGTGGAGAATATGAGTTCAGAGAATGGTGGTCGTTACCATCATCATCACCATTATTCCGATACGGATGTTTTAGGATCCGATAAAGTGCCCCACAGTGGTCCATTGAGCGGACCATTAAACAGAAAGGTTGCAGGGAAGAGAACTGCCCAGTTCAACATTCCGGATTCGAGCTCTGATGGTTACGTCGAGATTACCTTCGATGTTCGCGACGATTTGGTTGCGGTTCAAAGCGTAAAGGCTGCAGATGGAGCTGATTTAAGTGAAGATCCCGAGCTGACTTTGCTGGCTAAGTGTCTTGAGAAGAAATCTAACTTGATAAGGACTGCTTCGGCCAAGATTAGGCAGGTGGGGCATGAATTGAAGCGGTTGACTTCGTTCTCGAAGAAGCCAGCTCGGTTCGATCGGACTAAATCAGCTGCGGCTCATGCTGTCGTGGGACTCAAGTTCATTAGCAAGAATGAATGTGGACGTGGATGGGAGGCTGTCGAGAAGTGGTTTGATGATATTACAGCTTCCAACAATGGAACTTTGCCTCGTTCGCAGTTTGGTGAATGCATAGGTATGTGTTTGAAGTTGAACTAAATCTAAACTACAAACATATTTCCAGGTGTGTCGATCGAGTGATAATTTTTGTGTGAATCAATGGCAGGAATGGAGTCTAAAGATTTTGCAGGGCAGTTGTTCGATGCACTTGCTCGGAAACGAAACATTCACGGATTCGATCGATAAGGCTCACCTGAAAGAGTTTTGGGATCAGATATCGAATCAAAGCTTCGATGCTCGGCTTCAAACTTTCTTTGACATGTAAAGTTGCTAATTATGTTTTCATTGTTTATTTAGAGCTTTGGTCTTTAATTCAACTGATTCATAAAATTGCAGGGTGGACAAAGATGCAGATGGAAGAATAACAGAACAAGAAATCAAAGAGGTATGTCATTGTCATATGAATAAATTGCAGACATTAAATGTAATTTGAATGTTTTCAAAATTTATACCTTAAATTTTTATTTTACTTTCACAGATTATTAGTCTCAGTGCATCCGCAAACAAACTCTCAAATATCGAGAAACAAGCAGAGGAATATGCAGCTTTGATTATGGAAGAATTAGACCCAGACCACCTAGGATACATCATGGTAATTTTCAAGAAATTTTTACAATCATTGTTGGTTTCATTTGTTCTGTTTTGGCTTTCCATAATCAGAAATCTTATGTTTTAAACAGATAAACAACTTGGAAATGCTTCTATTACAAGCACCAAACCAATCTGTAAGAAGCGAAAGCCGGAAACTGAGCCAAATGCTAAGCCAGAAGCTTAAGCCTACATATGACTCTAATCCAGTTAGGAGATTCTGCAGGGACACCAAGTATTTCTTGCTAGATAACTGGCAGAGAGCTTGGGTGATGGCATTATGGATTACGGTTATGTGTGGCTTGTTTACATACAAATTCATCGAATATCGGAGGAGGGAAGACGTGTATAAAGTAATGGGGAACTGTGTTTGCTTTGCCAAAGGTGCAGCTGAGACACTTAAACTGAATATGGCACTGATACTGCTACCGGTATGTCGTAACACCATAACCTGGTTAAGGAACAAGACGAAACTAGGCGGCGGCGTTCCCTTCGACGACAACCTCAACTTCCACAAGGTAACAAAGATTAACATGTCTTTATAGGCTAAGTTCATTAGTAGATTTTGTAATATTGACTACTTTTAATGTATTGCAGGTTATAGCAGTAAGGATTTCAATAGGGGTTGGCATACATGGGATTGCCCATTTGGCATGTGATTTCCCTCGCCTGCTTCATGCTACACCAGATAAATATAAACCAATGCAGCAATATTTTGGTGAACAAGCCAAAAGTTACTGGCATTTTGTGGAGCATGTTGAAGGAATAACAGGGGTCGTAATGGTGGTTTTAATGGCCATTGCGTTCACGTTAGCAGCGCCATGTTTCAGGCGGGGCCGAATGAACCTTCCGAAGCCTCTGAAGAAGTTAACTGGCTTCAATGCCTTCTGGTACTCCCACCATCTGTTTGTCGTTGTTTACACTCTCCTCACTGTCCATGGAATTAAGCTCTTCTTGACCAAGAAATGGTACAAGAAAACGGTAAGCAACGATCAAACATCGAATCCCCAAACATTTCTGTAGGATAATTTTGATATTTATCCAAAACTAAACTTCATTTTTATTGGAAAATGGCAGACTTGGATGTACTTGGCAGTTCCAGTTATCCTTTACTCGTGTGAAAGATTGACAAGGCTGCTTAGATCAAGCATCAAGGCTGTTACAATACAAAAGGTAAGAAACAAATCATCAATATTATATATGATCCAACTCGGGTCTAACCCGGGGTGGCATTCAACGAGATCAGAGGTTCAGGATTCCTAATCCCGAGCCGGCGATCTCGTCCAGATTCCTAATCCGTCTTAGAAAACTTTCAGGTAGCTTTTTATCCTGGAAATATACTGGCACTTCACATGTCAAGGCCCCATGGATTTAGATACAAAAGTGGACAATACATGTTTGTCAATTGTGCAGCAGTATCTCCATTTGAATGGTAATTTTCCCTGGACATTCGTTTCTTCTTATTAAAACAAGAAGTAAAACCCTCATTAACATGACATAAACATTGATTGCTCACATGAGAAACAGGCACCCATTTTCCATTACTTCAGCTCCCGGAGATGATTATCTTAGCGTTCATATTAGGACACTCGGTGACTGGACTCGACAACTCAGGACCGTGTTTTCAGAGGCATGTTTATCCAATTAGCCTATGCATAAAGATTTTTAACCCTGTATTTATCTGAGTATTATCTTCAACTAACATGTTCTTGCAGGTGTGTCAACAACCTACTAATGGTAAAAGTGGCCTCCTTAGAGCTGACTGCATGCAAGGAACTAAAATACCAGAGTAAGTCATTTCACCATGCAAAGTCATAATTTTCTCTATTCTTTTTTTGCTACAAAACAAACCATAGCATCGTGCTGGATATCATATTTTAAGGCATGTTGGAAGGAATCAAGCTTTGGATGTCTAGGCTTAAATAATCAAGGGTTCATGCTACAGACGTGATAAGCATTACATAGGTCAAACCCTATTAATATAATCACATCAATGTAAAAACAATAAGAGTTGTTCCATACAACTCCTTTTTATGCTTTGTTTAAAATATAATGTTTAAAATGAACATTTTATCTTTTTAAAAACACTTTTTGATAGCATTGTCAAATACTAAAATCTTATAACTAACTTTTCAAAATCACTTTCTGACCGTATTTTTAAATTCACTTTCCAAAAGCAATGTCAAACTGGCCTTTAACTTTATTTCCTGCAAATAATAGTCTATGTTGTTTATTACAAATATCTAATAATTGTTCTTAGTTGTAGTGATAATGAAAACGACAATTTAAAAAAATAAAAATCAATGGTTTGCTAAGACACATTTTCAGGAAGTTTTTTTTGCCTTCGTTAGTCAATTTTAGAATGAATTCCCTTTATGATGTGTTGGTGTGCCCATGATTTGAGATTTAAGAGCTGCAACTTTGGAACCAATGGAAATTAAAATGTTGAACAAACTTTCTTTTGAAGCAAGTGGATATAGTGAAGTCTGATCAAAATTTCATTTTCCATGTTCTAAACAATGCATATTCTTATGGTTGATGATTTGAACAGTTTCCCAAGAGTGTTAATCGATGGACCGTACGGAGCACCGGCACAGGACTACAAGAAGTACAAAGTGGTTTTGCTGGTGGGGTTGGGGATTGGAGCAACCCCCATGATCAGCATTGTGAAGGACATAGTGAACAACATCAGGGCCATGGAAGAAGCAGAGTCCACTAGTGGTGCTTTAGAGAATGGTAATAGGGCTGTTGGGATTAACAGAACGAATTTTTCGTCACCGAATTCGAAAAGGAAAGAAAGCTTCAAAACAAGGAGGGCATACTTCTATTGGGTGACGAGGGAACAAGGATCCTTTGATTGGTTCAAAGGGATAATGAATGAGGTGGCTGAAATGGACCATAACCGTGTAATCGAGCTTCATAATTACTGCACCAGTGTGTACGAAGAAGGAGATGCTCGCTCTGCTCTTATTACCATGCTTCAATCACTCAATCATGCTAAAAACGGGGTCGACATCGTGTCCGGCACGAGAATGAAATCCCACTTCGCCAAGCCCAATTGGCGCAGCGTCTACAAGCAAATTGCTGTCGATCACAACAACTCTCGAGTTGGTATGAACACTGAAAACTACCCTTTCCTTTGTATTTATCTTTTCATAATGATAAATGATAAGCAAATGTTATTGGCAGGGGTGTTTTACTGTGGAGCACCGACGCTGACGAAAGAGCTTCGGCAGCTAGCTTCAGATTTCTCCCGCAAGACCTCCACCAAGTTTGATTTTCATAAAGAGAATTTTTAATCCAACAGTACTTACGGACAAGGAGACAGTTCTGTCCACCTTCATCCCACCGTGTCTGAATTTGTACAAAGATCTTGCCCCATTTATGCCATGATTTTCTTCTTTGTAATCATGTATCCAAGTTTTTTAATCCCACCTGTCTTGTCTTGCAACTCCAGCCTCTCTAGTCCTCCAATTCTTCAGCATTTGAAGCTGTTGTTTTGTGCTCTCCAACTGTTTTATCTATATGTGACATTCCATCATTAACTACCATGACATCGACCGATGAAGTTGGTTGGGCTTTCGCTTTCGCTTTGGTTGAGTCAGGGTTAGATGGTTTGGTTTGGATGTCGTGTCATTCCGTTTAGGAGCTACAGACCTGGAATATCCATGTCATCAATGAAGCAAAAATATCAGAAAGCTCCCCTTTACAAGCAAGTTAAGTCTTTGATGGAAACCTCTAATGCATACTTTTGAGTTCCATTCCAAAATCAAGTGGCATGACTCAATATGCATATTGCATACATGTGTATTGAATAGTTTTCCTTATTTAACACAATACCATTTACAACAAAATAGTATAATCAAGATTTAGAGACATTAATTATGGCTCTAAATACAAGATAAAATTAACACTACGTAGGCAAAAGGCAAATCCCAAGAACGAGCCTTTCTTTTCTACAAACTGAAACATCAATTCACTCCAATAATAAAAACCATGTATTTAAGACACAGTGTTTTCCAAAGGCTTTTACTGGATATGAATTCTTGAAAAGTTGGCCATATTTGTTGCCCCAGCAGAGATCAATCTTCTTGTGATCCTATCTTTCAATTCTTTGTCGGTCTCAAAGATGGCGCCACTAATGCTCACCACGCCAGGGTTCTGGCTGCTCATCACGGAGAATGCGATGGCCGGCTCATAACCAGCATTCAAGCAAAAATGGAGCATTCCCTTGGGAAACAAGAAGACATCTCCTTCTTTGATTAACGACTGGAAGAGAGTGTTGTTGGTGTCGATGAAACCGGCGAGAACGATGCCTTTGCGGAGAAAGAACAGCTCGGTGGCTCTGGGGTGAGAATGGGGCATTACCAGGCCATCGAGATCGAGATCGGTTCGAGCAATCGATAGGCCGAGTGTGTTCAGGCCTGGAAAATCTGCAGCAGTGACTATATTTACCGAGGAAAGGAGAAAGTTGTCCGTATCTCCAGCGTGTTTCAGATTTGATATCTTGAAATCTGCAGCAGCAATGCTTGAAGGCTTCTTGCAAGGGAAACCATTGATGAACACGGCTTCTTTTGCAGTCGTATCGGTCGGACAAGCGTCCTGGAGATTATCATTATCTGCCAGGCAAATGCTGATGGAAGTAATGCAGAGGATGATGAAGAAAACATGAATTGAATTCATTCTTGGTTTTTCCCACCCTTTTATGAGACTGTGGATGTCAGCTTGTTCTATTGCAGTGTTTATATACGTAAACATTTAGAGGTTGCAAGAACTGGAAGTTATTCAGGTAGGCTTGGAGTTCACTACTGGGTTTCATATGGATTCCAGTTCAAGAAGTCCATTGCTTTAAACAAAAGATTATGTATGCTTCAAATACTAGGATTGTGTTCTTTTCCTGACAATTCCCTTCAATCTTTCATGAAAACAACAGCAAATTTCTAAGGTGTGCAGTCAATTTCTAAAACAATAGAAACTTAATGGAAACTAATTCTAAAACCATCCATTCTTATGAGTTAACACAATTTAAGAATGCAACAAATGCTATCACGGTCAATTACAGAGGAATATTTCGGTGATAAAAAGTGTATAATAATAAAATAACTGTAACATCGCATTTGCAATCGTGTAAGTCGTTATACATACTGCAGACTTTCGAAACAGATGTGTTGACCATGCATTCCAGCAAACTCGATAGCATTAACAGATAATGGAGCATAGCAATGGTGCTCAAATGAAAGTGGCATTGATTTAAAGGAAAATAAGATAGATATGGTATGCTTGAACCATCCTTAAAGGTCTCCATCATCATGGCATGCTTACACCTTTTGAACGGCATTCCAGCACGGTAAAGCATCTTTAATCTCCCTGAACAAGAAATTTTATGTCTAGTACCATGCCAAGAAGTGATACAAATGAAGATAAAGAGATCTCCATTTCTGAAAATTTTATTGGAACATTAATAGCATGCAGTCTCTATCTACAATTAAGATGGAGCCTGATAGAAAATCATGGTCTGCTGACACAGAGAAATCACAAGTTTCCTGGTAAAAAAAAAGAAGCAACAGTATAACAAAGCAGAAAAGAGAAACTACAAACTCCAGAAATGGTGTTCTTTTTTTTAACTTTATACGCAATTGCCATTACTAGTACAAACGTGTGGCTTCTCAGATTCCACGTTAGCTGTGATTGAGGATTCCTTTGAATTGGAGAGAACGTCGGACACAAATTTTATCAAAGAGCAGAGTCCACCCAAGAAATTATGATCGATAACGCCTTTACCTTCTAGAACGTGAGCAAAATCTATGAGTTTAACTTCAGCTACTGGAGTACTTCCTTTCATAACAGATTCCTTATCAAACAAGATGAGAAGTGAACATGAGTGAAAATGGTAAATGGTTTGATCCTCAAACCAAGCTTTCAGCTCCAATAATTGTTCCAAAATCCCCGCAGAACCACCATATATGCTAGGAGCAAAAGAACAGTCCGGTTTCTCATTACCAATGGAAGAACTTGATGAAACAAATCTTCTCATAACTGATCTAACATTATCAACCGTAAAACTCTGGACTTCCTTCCTCCCCGGCTTCCAGAATCCTGATTCCTCACCCTCGTATAGCTGCAATCCAGCTATCCTAAAACCTAGGGACACAGTGGTGGTTCTTCCATCTTTCTCAAGACACTTTTTGATGTAGTCATCAGATGCCTCAGGGTACCATGTTCTGGAACCAATCTTAACATCCATGATAGATGGATTAATACGACCCGAGACTATATCTTGCAGGACAAGGTGGAGGCACAAGCCAGATCCATTTGATGCCTCCAAAAGTTGACTGCCATAGAAAACAGGAAAAAATTTGCGGATGTGGTCTGGAACCCGTGTATCAGAAGAAAAAGTTTCATAGAAAGCCAGCTCCTTGGAGCCACGTCCATCACTCTGGAGAGGCTTGTAGAAGCGTCCCGAATCATCTACAAGGGGGCCAAGTTTGCCATCACTGGCTAGGTGACCTGCAACCTGGTGCTCTGGGGCCTTAAACATACTGCGGAAACTAGAATGTGCAATTGACCTGATAATATGGATGAATCTTCATTCAGTATTCACTTTGTTTCATCAATAAATTAAAAAGGACCATCAGAATATCAGGGCATTTGATTCTTAAGCAATTAGGGACCAACCCCTGTGCCATTTTAAGGATAGAACTTTCAAAAGCCACAATCTCAAGAGATGCAGATTTATTGCCGTAAAAGCCATAGACAAAAGATATTTTCCTACCTTTACGGACAGTAGATCAAGCTACTAGAAGACGGCTAAAATGGGATGAGCAGCAAACATACCAATCCCAACTCCCAATCTTATGAAGCAAATAAGCATAGCAAAACAACCACAAATTCTTTAAATAAAACAAGAAAAAGGAGAAGAAAAACAAATAGTTTGAAGTTCACTACTTATTCTATTCACACAAAGTCTTAAACTTTTAAACTACAAATAAAAACCATTAGAAATCCCCTTTATTTCCATGGTATACAAACATTCTTCAGCTACAATTAAACACAAAACACATGCACAAAAAATATCAAATTTACCAAGGATATTTGGCCAAATTTCAAATTCATGTAATGAAGCCATATACATCAAAGCAATACCAATACACCAGCATTGTCCTTAAGCAGGTTCAAAATTTTGTGATGCTTGTTACCCATTCAATGTATTTAACAGCGATTCCAAAATTTCACTTTTGAAAGAAGAAAATCCAAAGCTAATCTCTTCGGAATTACTTCGGTGTTCAAGAAAATCCAATCCAGTAAATCCAACCGACTAATCAAAAACCTGGAGACCGGGTCTAATATCAAACACAAAGAATCAAATGAACCCCAAAAGAATACTCGCAAAAAAATTGAAGATCTGCAAAATTGAAAGAGATCAACTCGAAAAAGAAAATAGAACTCACAGATGGAGAGATGGAGGATTTGCTCGGCTGAAGTAGGATGTGAACAAGTTTACGTTAATTTTGAGGGCATTGAATAGAAATCCAGTGCAAAAACAGGTGTGAATCCAAAGGCTGACGCTCTGGAGTCCGGAGCAATCAAGTAGATGAACGTGTTGGGAAGAGAATTAAAAAAAGGTATATCATAATTTTATTCAATTGCGTAGAGTTCTGATTTTTTTTTCAAACACTGTTACTCCACCATCGTCGCATACTTTAAGTTCATATATTATATAGGCTTAAAATAAAAAATCGGACTATTTTGGGAATAATACAAACTCAAATAATATTTTGGTATTGAGTATCTTTAAATATACTTTGTGATTTACGATAAATTTTGCATTGCATGGTAAAGTCACCACTTGTATATGGTAATTTAAGTGAAGGTGACGACTTCCTCTTAATTTGTAATAGTTTAATATTTTTATCGATTCAAGTAAAATTAGGGTGAAGTCGTCACCTACAGATGGCGTGCAGATGACGTCTTCACCCAAGTCGTCATCTGCAGGTGGCGACTTCACCATACACTGTAGAATTTATCGTAGATTCTAAAATATAAACAAAGGTGTCTTATTTTCTCAAATTTTCAATCCATTTGGATTATATATCTAACGAAGCCTAAAAAACCAGCCCTTAAATTTAGGGGTTCGACCGAGTTGAATATCCAAAATTTATTAACAATTTTTTATTAATAGTTAATTGAACTGAAATTTTTTTGAAAATTTTTAACCGAACTAAAAAAATATGGTTAATTCGGAGTTTTGAATTAACCAAAAAAATTTATAAAATTTTGGATAAATTACACAAATGGTCACTAAACTATATTAAAATGGTCTTTTTAGCCTCTAAACTTTCAGAAGTTATAAAATAACCATTAAACTTATCGAACTATTACAAAATGATCATTGACTTATTGCACATTATAAATTATTGATAAATATTAAAAAGTTTAATGATCATTTTGTAATAATTCAATAAATTTAATGATCCTTTTTGTGCTAACTTGATAAAGTTTAATGAACATTTTATAATACATCAAAAAATGTAATGATCATTTTATAATTTTTAAAAGTTCAATGACCGAAAATAAATATATATATATATAATATATAACAATTTTAGTTAATTCGGTTAATTAACCAATTTCGAATTGAATTAACCGATAACTGAAGTTTGAAAAAATCATTAGCCCTTAACTGACCGAACCTAAAATTAACTGACCGATTAACCGAAAAAAACTTCAGTCAAAATAAGTATCTGAAGTATACATTGTTTGCTTTTAGTCCATAAATTATCTTTTTGATCAAAATAAGTACTTAATTCTTTGTGATGTGCCGACGTTTGATTGAATAAATTTTTTTAACTTAAATAACGTTCAAAATTAAAATGGTCATAAATAATAGTTTAAGTACTTATTTTGATCAAAAAATTAAAAGCAATAAAAGAACATAATTTAGGAGCTAATTTTTCATTTAAGCCTATTATATAAAATGGAAGTCTCAGGTGTAAAATTATAATAAGATTAAAATTCAGGTAGAACATGGAAGTTCAAAATTCGATTGTTTACCGTTCCTATAATCTTTGATCTATGTAGCTATGATTATTGTCAGCTTTGTTGGGGGAGACAGTTTAGGATTCAGACATGGCAAGGCTCTGCCTTCTAGGTTCAAGGTTTTTTTTGACCATTGTAGTTTTAATTAGAGATAATTTAATATTTTATTTTAATTTCTTAATTATAATTATTGTTATTTTGTTCTTTCTGAACTCAATCATATTTAATTTATTCTTTAAAATTTTATAAGGATTAATTAAATTATTACTATAGAAAAGGAAAATTAAGCATATTTTTAAAATTGATACTTGAAAATTTAAAATTGTTATTAGGCCAAAAAACACATATTTGTTATTGTGCGTAATCAATTATACATAATAAGAAAGAGAAGTATATTTTTTAAAATTGATACTTAAATTTTTTTATAAAAATAATTTAATTAATTTATATAGCATCCATTAACATCTAGTAATCTAACTCTAAATTTTAATTTAGTAATAAATTGATTCATTTCAATTTTTAAAGGATGGATTGGGTATGGTTGGATTGGGAGGGACAAGATAACATTAGATATAATTGAGGGATCAAAATAAAATATTAAATTATCTCTAATTAAAAATATGGTCAAATTGAAATAATGAGGGTTAAATTTATTATTTCTTTCCAATTATAACTAAATTGTTTGAATGTGTAAATATGGAGGATTAAATGTATTATTATACAAAATATTGTAGCTTGTAGCCATTCAGGTTTGGTCGAAGAAGGTCAGTGGCGCTTTAATATGATGAAGGAAGAGTACAGAATTGAGCCTATTTTGAAGCATTATGGTTGCATGGTAGATATGTTTGGTTGAGCTGGGCATCTTGAAATGGTATATAATTTTATAAAAAATATGCCAGTAAAACTCGATGCATCAGCTTGGATTGCCCTTCTTGGTGCTTGTCGAATTCACGGAAACATCGATTTGGGTGTCATTGCTTCAATTTGGGGTTAAATATTTAGGACTAAATTCAACAAAAATATAATTACATTTAAAATGTTGGACTAAATTATAAAAATTATAAAGAAATATGATTCTATTTCGGGTTAAATAAAGATTTTGAGGACTAAAATAAACAAAAATATCATCATGTTAAAAATATTGGACTAAATTATAAAAATAGAAAGAAATTGGGATCAATTTTGGGTTAAATAAAGATTTTTAGGACTAAATTGAATAAAAATATCATCATATTTAAAATATTAAACTAAATTAAAAAATTAGAATGAAACTGAGGTTAAATTTGGGTTAAATAAAGATTTTTGTGACTAAATTGAACAAAAATATAATTACGTTTAAAATATTTGACTAAATTATCAAAATTAGAAAGAAATTGGGATTAATTTCAGGTTAAATAGTGATTTTTAGGACAAAATTGAACAAAAATATGATTATATTTTTTTTGCTCAGCAAGTATGATTTTATTGCCAGGAATCATACACAAACAATCGTCACATGCCTCGTTAAAACCCCCTAATCCTAGTCGGAGGAAAAGAGTACACATGACGACAACAAAACAAGGGACAAACACCCGAAGCAAAACCAACTAAGCAACATACCACAACATAGCCTATACCAAACACACATAACACACTCGTAACTCACAACAGAGTTTGGAACAAACAACACCTGAACAACATCAAATCCGCACAAAATACCAACCCATGCCGAAATAAAAAAACATAACCACGTCTCATACTCGAACTAACACAAAACCACTCAACAACACAACAAAGCTTAAAGTAGCCTACAACGCCATGCACCTCTACGTACGCACAAAGGTGCACCTAGCGAAGCAACCAAGCTGCCAACCACATCCAACCCTTCACCAACCACATCGCACCCTACACCCGATCGAAGTCACACACACCCATCCTCGAAACAACCAGACCCAAAAAATTCATACTCATATAAGAAACACACTCGATCGCGTCACACCCTCATCAGCTAAGACATCAGCGAGAGAGCCGCCAAGGCCTACGCCGAGAATGTAACACCCACCCAATGGCGATACTCGAGTCCCGAATATTCCATGATATTATACGCATGATCGAAGCTTCGCCCCACTCTCTAAGATAACACGACGAAGATCGCGAACAATGTCCTCTTCCCTCCCAATCGTCTAAACCCCAATCAACTTACTCAACTAAAGCGTAGCATCCACTTCGCAACGCAACGCCTCTTGATCCCCACCCACCGATTCACCACTCGATTCCTTCCCTAGATTCTTCTCGGATTTTCTTTCCCAACACTCGCTTTGCATATTTAAAATATTGGACTAAATTATAAAAATTATAAAGAAATAGGGGTCAGTTTTGGGTTAAATATAGATTTTTAGGACTAAATTGAACAAACATATAATTATATTTAAAATATTGGACTAAATTATAAAAATTATAAAGTAGTAGGGGTCAATTGTGGGTTAAATAAAGATTTTGAGGATTAAATTAAACAAAAATATCATCATATTTAAGATATTGGATTAATTTATAAAAACTATAAAGAAATTTGGGTCAATTTCGGGTTGAATAAAGATTTTAGTACTAAATTGAACAACAATAAAATATTTACTAACTTAATGTGCAATTTACCCCTTTTATTAAAGTCAACTGATTTTTTTATTAATAACACGTGATACGTTCTGATTGGTCCGTGAATTTTTTTAACAGTAGTTAATGGTAGAGGGCAACTGAGGTCACGATTTAAAGTTTAGGGGGCAAAACATTCCGAAAAATTCTTTAGGAATCAACTCGATAAAAAGTGTATACTTTAGGAGACAATAGAGTCATTAAATCTAATAATTAAAATAAAAAATTAATTATTAAAGTGCTTCACAAAAATAGAAATCAAAATGTTAATTTAGTAATTAGTAGTTATCAATCTCTGTTCCACTTGCTCGAGTCAACGTTGTATATCAAAATTGGTATGTTTTCATTTATCAATTTATTCTAATTATGATTTTTTTTCTAATATATTTTATGTTGAAATTATCATAATTTTTTAAAACTTCTAAATTAAAAAAGAGAAATATTAAATTTGATATTTATTTTTGATACTTGTATTTTTTAAAAAGTATAATGTAGCATTTGTATTTTGATAAAATATCTAACGTGATAATTATATTTTTGAAATGTTCAATACGATATCTATAATTCAATAAAGTATTCAATGTGATACTTGAACTATCATTTTTTGTATTATTACTATACTTATGAAATTTCATTAATTGATTTGACATTTACTAATAATGTTGGACAAAAATCTTCTGATCTTTTTCGATGTTATTTTCTATGTCCCAACATTAAAAAATTAAGTTCTAAGCCCTAACCTTAAATTATAAATCCTAAACTATAAACTCTAAACCTTAAAAATACACCATATTCCTAATCCCCCTAAACCCTGGCCCTAAATTCTAACCTTAAATCTTAATCCTAAACCCTAAATCTATATTTTTTAGTGTGAGGGCATAAATATGAGCACCGAAAATGGTAGATGATTTATATTCAACAATGCTAACCTGTGTACTACAATAATACAAGAAATGACAACTTACTAACAAGCATTAACTTAAATATGACAACAATACACAAGATAGTTCATGTATGACACTCATTAACAATGTTAACCCAAATACTAGAATAATACACAAAATAATAGTGTACGCACCACACTTATTAACAGTGTTAACCTATGGACTATAATAATACACAAATTGTTAGTCCACATACGAAATGTACTAATGATGTGAATCTACATACCATAGTATATAAAATGATAGTTCATGTACCATATTTGATATTTTAATAACATATAAGTATTATATTGGTCATTTTAAAAGTACATATACTGTATCAGACATTTTATCTTAGTACAAATGTTATATTGGACATTTTGTCAAAAGTCAAATATCATATTAAACATTTTTTATTAATGACAACTGGATTCAATAAAAAAAAATAAAGATCAAGTCCACTAAAAACCTCATACAAGAGAGCATAGAAACTAAAAGTGCAAAAGAAAAATGAATCATTCTATTGAGAAAGGCGCCCATTGGCAAAAAAACTCAAAAACCTTCATGAATCTCATTTGTTTCAACCCACACGAGACGCTTAACAAGGTGAAAAAAGGAGTAATGAACGAACCAAATTACCAGACAGATTACTCCGCTACTAAGATCTGATTACACGGCAAACAACCATCAAAGGAGATCAAACTTTCTGTGACCACCAACAAACTCATATTAAAAAACAAAAGTTGTGAGGATCTCTGTACTAGCACCAAACAACTACAAAGATATGTGAACCCGTGTCAAACGGCAGAGGAAGCACATAAAAAAACGTGCCACAAATAAAGAGGAAAAGTGTGCCAAAAGATCATAGATTCTTATTAAAATAAAAAAAAAAACTCAAAAGAAAGAAGGAAAGACAAACATGGTAAAATTAAACATTTTAAAAGTACAAATATCACATTAGACATTTTGTACAAATTTTCAGTTGGTATGAAATATTAGATCCTTGAATAAAATTAGAGATTTAATCCTTGAATAAGAAAAATTATAAGATGAACCCGGCTCACCACATCATCCGTAATCTCAACCAATAAGGTTCATCCATTTCAAAGTAACTTCCAAAAAATTATCCACTCTTTATTTACATATAGTAAAGGGGTAAAGATTCACATTGCAAAAAAAATGAGATGAGTAGACTTTATTGGTTGAGATCATAAATGACGTAGTAAGTCGGGTCTATCTAATAATTTATTCTCTAATAAAGCTCTCTATATAATATTTGATTTGGATAAGTCAATCAATAAATCAAATATTTAATATAATATAATATTTTTCAATTAAAAATTATGA
>JAGYYJ010002467.1:0-114685 GCA_019671005.1 Hibiscus mutabilis | reverse complement strand
GATTGCTGGAACTATGAGTCTTTCAGCAGAAGAATGTTGATGCAAGGGAAAGAATGTGCGGGAGAAGCAGTCAGTTGATCAGTTAATAATCAGTTGCAATTTCAGTTGTAAATCGTTGAAGGTTGTCAGGAGGGTTTAAATACTGAAATTGTATATTGAGAAGCTATGTTGAATAATATCATTCCCATTCTCGGAATTTTCTCATCTTTTCCCTCTAAAAACCTCAGGTAGTGGCACTGTTCGGAAGCTGTTCTTCTCTCTTCAGCATCCCTACAACACTAATTTCATCTCTTTTAGATTCTTGTCATATCATCTTCAACGATTTACAACTGAAATTGGAACTGATTATTAACCGATGAACTGACTCTCAACTGCTCTTAACAGCCAACTGCTTCTCCTGCGCATTCTTTCCCTTGCATCAACTGTTGAGTATTTTGTATACACGCCAGTTGATGGATTGTTCCTTGTGATACTGATAATCAAATAACAGAAACAACTTGTTTAATTGTATAACATTTGTATACGATAGGATTGCTTTCATGGTTACATTACTAACTTCTGTTCTTGGTACACTGATCTATGTGTAGGTGCAAAATTACCAAGCATATCCGTCTTACTGCCCTTGGAGAAGGCAACATTAGTGACATCTGAAGGGGAGAAATCAATCAATCTTTCTGGAAGGTTAGAGGAGCTTCTGCTTGCCTAAACAAAATTTCATGCAGTCATACTACACATACCTAAGTATTTAACGGGAGACATTACCACAACCAGTGCTAGATATCTTTAGTACTTTATCATGTGTTAAAGTTTTAAGGGTTCAGAAAGCGATTCTTGTTAAAATTAAGAAACACAAGAATTTTCCAGCGGTAAGAAAGATATAGACCATTTATGAGGTGGTGATTATTTTAAGTTGTTGATTATTTTTGCAGCAGAAACTAGCGGTATCAGTTTATATTTCATGCGATGAGAATAAATATCCAAAAATCTGTGAATTGAAATGATGTTTTCTTATGTCAACTACTTTTTTCGGACAGGATTGGCCAGGCAATTGCAGCACTATTGAGAAGAATTGGGCTACCATACCAAGGGAATGGATCCTATGGAAAAATCAGAATCAATGGCCTTGCACTAAGAAGATGGTTCCAACCAAAGCTTGCTTCTCCATTCACCGGAAAACCAGGTGAGTGGAATGCTTCCCAAATGCGATTGGGAAAAGGAATCTCTCATCAGCAACGCAGCATTCGAACTGGCAATCTCTCTTTGCATTGAAGGTAGAATCTTCAGAACTGATGACATGGAAGCAACTTGGAAGAATCGGTTGTGTTTCCACAAACATAAGCTGATGACTTCTACTTTCATGGACCTTCTACGGACTAGATTGATGAGTAGTCGATGGGAAGATAAAAAGATAATCTTATCCAATGATCATTTTGTAACTTTTGAGATTTTAGTTCAAGAACTTGATGAAGTTAAGAACAGGGATAAAGAAGCTTGAAATGCAAGAAATTTATTTATTTTTCTGAAAAAAGTATAGCTTCTCTGTCAGCTCAGACTTAATGGTATGTACTCCGTACAAAGGGTTTGCAGCATGTTTTCTATTTTTTTTTTTACGAGAGATGAGATTGGAAGGGAAAACTAGTCGCATCAACTATGGACATAACATACAATATAATGATAAACTATAATGCATCAGTTCATCAAACCTATTATCAGTTTTAGTGTATTATTGACATCGGCAGTGTCATGATTTTTCTTCTTTTTTTTTCGACGTAGGATTAATGTACCAACTTCTTTTCAGGCGTGACAACATGATGTTATGTTAAGAGCTTTGGAGGTAGAGCCGTAATCTTGTGTATTTATATAGAATCCCAAGGGGTCCCATGCTATCAAATAATAGAAAAACCACATGGTTATGGGTGTCTATTGTCAGTAGATAAACAAATGGTGATTCTGAGAGGACCCTCCATGCAAAAGCTCACATGGGCTATTTCACAACACTCTGATCTCCAAGTACTGAGCTATTGGCTTTGAATTCAGTAGCTTTACACTGGAGAATGAGATAGAGAAAAGGAGCTTATCCATGTGAGGAGCAATAAGCAGAATAAAGAAAAAAAACATTCGGACCCGCTGCTTGAGGGTGTGACAGAGTGGAATCATGTCTTTTGAGGTTGCCAGGTCATATCTGTTGTAATTTTGTTCACACCTTTGTGCTTTGTACATACTTCATACCTGTCATCCAGTTCCCAGAATTCAGAAAGCATGAAAAAAAAGGATTGATTGGCCAACACTTCTCGGTGGCTATGACTCAGAGTAATGTACTTGATTAATCTGTGCTGGAAAGCACTTATCTGTTTGTTTTTCATTTTTGTTCTGCATTAAAAAGTGAGACATAATATTAAAAAAATATTTTTAATGTTTGACTTAATAGTTATTTTGTCTTATTTTTTTGAAGCAATATAACATTTAACGCTTCATTTTGGGTGAAATAATCTATCCGTAGATAAAAACTGTAAGTCAACTAACACAACATTAGAAAAAAGGGCATCTTTGTGGATGAAATTATGTTTTGACTGATGTCATCTACAACATCTTTGTCGATATGACATTACTATGTCAGCGTGAACTGTGTAAGTTTGTTAAGTCATTTATCGTTAATTGACTAATTATTTTAATTTACCAAGGGGTATTTTGGTCTAAAATAAAACGTTAATTGTTAAAGTGTTTTTAAAAATAGAGATTAAAATAATTATCTAATCAAATGTTAGAGCTATTTTTTTACTATGTTTAGAAGCTAATCTGATTGTTTGTTTGGATTCCATACAATGCAAGACTTTTCTGGTAAATCTAAACAATCCATTGACTTGCAATCAAACAATAATCTATCTCTTCACTCACTTTCACGTCAATTGTCATGAGCTGGTATCTACACTTACAAATTTTCATATTCTACAATGGAACCAAAAATCATAAGTTTCTAGCTAAAGTCTCGTCTTCAGCAAGCATGCAACCGAGAAGTGAGATGAATAAAGGCATCTTCGTCGCACGGAATCGTGAGGCCGCCCATGGGATGATTAAATCCGAACTCTTCCTCGGCGCGGTCGAGCAAGTCTAGAAAACAAGGGTGGTTCAAGTACGAAATCGGAACCACAAATCTCGTCTTTTCGATTTCTCCGACATAGACTGCAATGTGGCCTTTTGGAACATCTCTCTAGTTCTTGGACTGCAGTTTGAGAACTTGCTTGGCGTGTTGGATCACAGAAGGCAAATGGAAACCCATGTCTGATCTATAATCGAAGAGAAAAAAGCTCGACCGAAAATGCAGCTGCAACCGCAGATTAAATCCTAGTTGATGATGCTGAAATGATTTAGTTTTACAGGTTGAAGGTGTCTTGCTTTGGTGTTTGTATTTATAGGGAGTGAGGAGTCTGAAAATATCAGATTGGCATGCAATTCCATTGGCATTGAAGTTGAAAATATGACCCACATGGCCACATCTGACACCTTTTTTCAAAGACTCACATGGCTTATGCCCAATTGATTGATTCAACCATCTCCTTTCTCTTTCTCTCTCTAGAGTATTACCTTAAAAAAAGGGAAAGAATTCATTTCCTATCTATTGTAGGTAATAAAGACAGTCATCAAGACAGATGCCTATAATACCAAAGTAGCAAATGCATGTGATGATGAGTTTTTTAGTTGCGCAAGTTAACAACGTTCATGTGAATCTTCCATTGCTACATATCTCATAATCTTAGTATAGATTTCAAGCTAACAACTTGATCTAATGACAATTGTCAAATATAAGAATTTATGTTATTCACCAATTAATTCGTATTAAATATTATAAAAGTTTATAATAAAATAATTCACTTCATTCACAATGTTATAATTCGAATATTTTATTTTATTTAAAAATTTTAATACATTATGTTACACCAACTGATAAATAATAGTAGAATTGACTATTGATAGATATTATATGCATGCACTGAACCAGTGGACGAGAGAGATTGTTGTCCCTCTCAAAAATTTTAATACAACAATATTTTAAATTTTTTTAATTTAAATATTAGTTAAATAAAATCTTTAAACAATTTAATTTTAAATGTAAATATTTAACCGACTGTATGATAGAATGATAATCATTCACACATGTAAAATTCCATTTTTTCTGCGCAATTATTTGGTAAGGCACATGGAGTGATTGACCTACTCTCACGCTGCAAATCAACATGCACATATTTTTTTAAAAAAAAAATTCCAACTTTTTTATGGAAATAGGATCTTGGGGGAAAATTGCAGATTTTCTGGCAAGTTCCAAGCTACCAACTTGATATTTCTTTTTTATCGAACCAAGCGACCAACTTGATGGATCATTGGATCTAGAGCAACTGAACATGACCAGGATAGTTAGGGAATCTCTCTCTCTATGTGAAAAGATGTGTGCAATTGTTTGCTACATATGCCTAATACCTTTTTTTTATATAACCAAACTATTGGTTTAAAATTGTTTTTTATCCAAGTATTAAGATTTGATTTGATTTGATTTGATTTGGAGTAATATTTAAATTTGTTTGTACGTTGGATTTATAAGAATAAAATCCTCATACAGTAGATGAATTTAAAGCGTTTAATTGTGTCATGTTTTTTATAAGTTGTACTCACATCTATATATTTTCAAACAGTTGAACGTAACAAATGTAGAGTGAAAAAGCAGGTGATCTTCATTCTAAGAGACGCGAATTTAAATCGCTCTATTTACAAGGTGTATGTATATTGTCAAAGGGTTAATGATAGATAAAGATATATATGAACAAATACAACTTTCTAATCACCTTTAAATTATTTAATATATATATAGGGTTATATTTTGATACACAAGTTGTGTAAAAAAAATTACACAACCCTTCTATAAAATTTAAAACCTAAAACCAAACCCTAACACCCTAAACCCTAAAATCTAACTTAAATCCTAAATTTTACACCCTACAAACTAAACCCCTAAACCCTAATCTAAAACCCTAAACTTTAAACTCTAAAATTAAAGAGCTTATGTAAACTTTAGTTTACACATGCTTGTATATCAAAGTTTTTTCATATATATATATATATATATATATATATATATTTAAACAGTTATTTCTTATGCAATGTACCCTAATAACTGTTTGTTATTGTACTAATGAAAAATAGTCCACAGAGAACTGCACATAATATTTTTTTTTATCAAAGGAAAATTCATTCAAAAGCCAAAGAAATTACAATAGAATACAAAGATCATGGGATGACAAAGCACCCAGTTAGTAGGACATGCATGAATACGAGTCATTCTAGCAATTCAATCCGCAGGCCTATTAATATTGGAGATCGAACAAGATGAAAACAAAGCAGCAAAGGATAAAATATCTTTCTCAACACTGGCAGTTCTTCACCAAGACTGTTTATTCTTGGATAACCGACAAATCAAACCTAAATTATAAGATTCAATAATGATGCGGGAGAGTCCTTGATGCAAAGCAGCCACAATCCCCCAACGACATGCCAAAGCTTCTGCAACACCAGCAGCAGCAGAAGAAACAAGTTTGTTAGTCCCGCCAACAATGCGACCGGAGAAATCTCGAAAAACCGCTGCTAAACCAGCTTTCTTAGAGGCAACAACGAAAGAAGCATCGCAGCAAATTGTAACGAATTCCTCCAAAGGGGAGATCAAGAACTCGAATGTCGAGAAGGTAAGGACCTTGTAATTACACATTGTATAATAACATAAAATTTCAAAGACGAAATATCGTTGATGCGAAGTCTAACTCCTCCAACTTTTGAAAAAAATTCATTAAATTTTCTTATTTTTTTTAATTAGACTTCTACTTTTTTAAAAAAATTAATAAAATATTTAAAATTTTCATTAAATATCTTAAAATTAAAAATAAAGTTAATATATATTTAAATGCTTACCCAAATAAGTTGTTAATGAGTTCTCTCTCTCTTTTATACTCCTTTTATAGTTTATATTATTGCAGGTGGTGCTTTTATTCCTTCTATATAATGCGTATTTGTTAAATTATTGTTAATGACTTATAGTTTCCAATACTCTACCTATAACTTTATATTTATGAATATGTAAATATAAGCTTACCAATAATAGTTTTTCTTCTACAGCTAAGCTAATAAAATTACAACGTATAATTTTTTTTCTTCCTAAGACTTAGTAAAACTAAACTAAACAATAAATACTAAAATATTTTAGAATTATATGAAGTACAATAATGTAGAAAGTCTTGATTTAGCGGTCAACACTAATTAAGTTATCCAAAGAATTGCATACTAGAATCTACGAAAGGTTTAAGATTCAAATGCGGACAACTCTCAAAACAAGAATTTATATTAACAGATTTGTTTAAGGGGTAAACACCTCGTTATCGCTTAAGCATGCTTCGAGTTCGATATTTTGTATATGTAAAAGATTTCTGTTAAAATATTCACCTACCAAATCAGGTGTGCGACACAGATAGATTCAAATTAATCAGAATATTTTGTATATGCATGCAGACCAAATCATTCTTCGAGTTATACCGACATTTTTTATGAAAAAATAACAATTTTAATATTTATTTAGAGAAATGATCCCCTTACAGTTCTATTTAGAAAAATGTCACAAATTGTCCACGTAAGACAAACTCGCTTTTTACAGAAAGCGAGTTCAGACCTCGCTTTCTACAAAACACGAGTTTCGTGCTGAGTAAGTTGGTAAAAAAATTAATTTCTCATTTTTTCTAACATGAACTCGTTTTTTGTAGAACGCGAGTTTACTTTACGTAAACGATTTGGGAGTCAATTTCTTTAAATAATACTAGCATGAGTCATTTCTAGGGATGGCAACGGAGCGTGGCGGGTTTTTGGCCACCTCGAACCCGCCCCGATATATTAATCTCAAAACCCGTTCCCGCCCCGCCCCGAAAATAAAATAATAATTTACCTGCCCGTCCTGCCCCGATTTATAAACCTTAAACCCGATCTCGACCCGACCCAAAAATGTAAAAAATATATTAAATTTCGTCGACGATAAATGTTAGATTCGATCGAACGACTATTATATTTACAAAAAATAAATTTTACAGACTTTAAACTATATAAAAAATAAAATAAAACTAATTAAATTACTCATATGAAGAAAAAAAATACATATTTAAAAAAATAAACTCGACCATTGACTTTTAGAATCAGATATGTTAAAATCGAACAATATCTAACAAAAATTTACGATAAACACAAACTAAAAAAATAGCTTGAAACTCCTAAAAGTAATTTTTATAAAAATAAATAAAAATAATAAAAAAATATCGGGGCGGAAAATTTTTATATCATACCCGAACCCCCGCCCTGACTTTACATTTTTAAATACCCGCCCCGTCCCTATCCCAAAAATCATAAAAAAAAACCTGATAGATCGTTTTGGAGTACACTGGGTCGTGTTAGAGACGGTTAATTTTATCATCCATAGTCATTTCTTTAAATACATATTAAAATTGGAATTTTTTTATATAAAAATGCCGTGTTACCAGTGGTTGATGGAGTAGGTCACGGGCGAGAATGGATAGATGTGATGGTTCAAACGGTACAATGACTTGATCGAAATTGTGGCAACGGTCGATAGGGTTAGATGGAGAAAGAGGTTGACAAGATGCTGAGGATAAGTCCAAATGAATTTTACTGTGGTGGGCAAAGTTAATTTTATTTAGTTAAAGATAATATCAAAGGTCTGTTAGCAAAATTTCACGATTAAATGATTAAAATAATATTAATATAGTGAATTTATTGATAAGATATATTGTACTTTTAAGGAGAAAATATACATTTAAACTTTAAAAATGGCATTATTAAGAGGAATGTGCTTAAATCCCGAATATATACTATAAAACGAATATGTATATTATTAAAAAAATAAAAAATAAATAAATTTGATGACCAAAATAAAATCACTCTAAAAGTTTGGTGATTACCGTATATAATTTACCATTTAACGCCATTCGTGACTAAAATAAACAATCTGACTTTCTTCAATGACGAAAATAAAAACACTTTAAAAGTTGGATAACTCTCCGAATAGTTTATCCAATTTAATGACTCCCGAACAAGAGGACGTACCTTGAATATTGGGACTCCGAGAATCCTTCATTGAAGTTAAGGTCTTCCTATGGAACAAACTAACGGCAAATATAAATTTTGATTTAATGTTTAATACTATTTTATATTTATTAATTGTATGCATAAATATCTGATTTTTTTATTACATAATTACAAATCATGCGTCTAATTAAATCAGAAATTTCATCAACAAACGCATGAAAAATGGATATTTAAAATTTAAATGGCCAAGAACTTCCATTCGTTAATGTGTTCAATATTTACACTTCCAAGTTCCAACTCGTAGGGAAAAAAAAAAAAAAAAAGCTTGACAAAAATTAGGGAAACAGCTTCCTATATCCATCACCATCGTTCATTTGGACCACTAGTATGCAACTTAGACGTTAGACTGATGAAAGCATCTTCTTTGCACGGAATCGTGAGGCCGCCCATCGGATGATTGAAACCGAACTCTTCCTCGGCACGATTCAGCAGTATGGCAAACGAAGGATGGTTCAAATATGAAATCGGGACCACGAAACGTTTTCGTTGCGCCTCTCCGACGTAAACGGCAACATGTCCTTTGGGAACATGAACATCCGACTGTTTACGAGAGAAACCGGAATGGTGTTTCAAAAGTTGCCTGGAACCCTGGATCATTGCCGGCAAACGGAAACCCATATTCGAGACTCGAAAACAATTTGATCTGAAAATACAACTTTTAGCTGAAAGATCAAGCTGGTATTGTGTGTAGAGAAACTGAGAAGAGTGCTTGGAATTGGAAGCTTGGTTTGGTGCTTGTATTGTATATACGGTGAATTTTGTTTGTGTCAGCTGGTTTGCAGTTGTGTCCACATGGCTTGGATCACTAATTAGATCACTCGACTTTGTTAATTAAATTTCCCAAATTTTATGGTGCAAAAAGCCGAAAACAGACCCACTTGCTCCTTCAGCTTCATGGGGCATGGGCATTTTAATTGTTAAAAGCAATTGGCAGAATTTTCCATACCATAATTGGTAAGTTTTTGTTATTTTTATTTTGAAAATTAAGAAAATATATATTCATGTTTATCCTTTCGTACGGCCTATTCAAACCATTTTATATGTTGTCCGATTACATTAGATTAGTGACTTTAATTTTGGAGCAGATATATTTAAGGGTTGGATTGTTTGTTTAAGTCTGAGACTCGTCTGATATTTAGAATGGTTATTAGGTCTGAAAAATAGATTTGAGCGCAAAAATTAAACCATGTAAAATATGGATCAGATTTAAATTCTAACATTCAAGGCTCAAGTCCAGATTGACCCATTTTATAATTTTATGTATATATATCAAATAAACTCTTTAAGAAAAAGATTACCACATATAAATTAAATATTTAATAATATAATACCAATGCATAAATATAAAAAATGTTAATTTAAATATAATAGAACATAAATTATTAAATTAAAAATAATATTGACAAATTTACAATGAGATTGGGGTTAGGTATTTATAAATATTGATAAATTTGGACAAAATTTGGGATCAATATTTTTTAATAGTTTAAAGGTGATTTCAAGGTATTATCTGTTTATATATATTTTTAACCTTTGACAATGAACATATATTTTGTAGATAAAGCGATTTGAACTCGTGTCTCATAAGATGAACATTATCCATTTTTCTATTAGGACACTTGTTGAATTCGAGACCAATATTTTAAATTAAGACAAACTCAGACAAATATATACTACTATCATATATAAATTCGTTCCGAATCCAACCCAACTTATAACTCCTCTTGTTCCGAGTAGTTTTTTCCCCTTTTTCAATTTGGTAAAAGTTTTAGAAATTAAAATATGTTTTATTTATATTTCATTGATTTATAATTTGAAGCGTCTCACCCTAATTAATTTCCATAGATCCGTGTTGAGAATATTGTAGTCTACACTTGCTATTTACCAGTGTTGCCAAAAACCAAATCATGCACAATTATTGAGATGGGTAGGGTCACCAACCTTGCAATAGGCTGCCATAAAGTTATGATTTACATAATTTAGGTGGCACATGTACATGTATGTACTGAACTGAATCATTAGTTCAACGTGGGACTGACATTCACATGCATTGGGAAGTTCTTCTTTTACTTCAAGGATTACGTTTTGGACTTGATAATGAAATTAAATGTACATTAGTGATTATATATTAATAATTAATTAATATATTGAATATCAATAATTATAAGAAAAAATAATAAAATAAAAAACAACCAACTCAACGAGTTGAATCACTGACGTAAAGCAACACATCGACTTGCTATTTATTATTAAGAATAACTCCAAAATTTGCCGTGTATACTTCAACTGGATCATCCTTCTGTAACAACTATGTCCGCATGCATGCAGTAAACTTTGAAGTTTGACAAGATCCATCAATTTTCTGATCCATCCAGAAGTGTGAACTGTATGGGACAAAAATTCTTTATTCTATTTTGATGTTTTTTATATTTTAATATTAAAAAAATAAATTTTAAATTTTAATATAGGTGTGGATGTTTGTAAAACCTAAGGGGGTCATGACCCTCAAAATCTTAAGTAATCAGATTTTGATCTTTTAAAAATTTAATTTGACCTCCTCTATTTTTAAAAAGATTTAAAATTAAATTTAAATTTTTTTAATATTTATAATTAATTTTTTTGTAATTTATAAAAATTTGTTATTAAATCTTTTCAAAATTATTAAAAATTTAAGTTATTTTTTAAATTCTTTCATCAAGTTCCGTCACTGTTAACATAAATTCTAAACTCTAAAAAGTATATTATACTTTTAATTTCTTAAACCTTAACACTAAATTTAAATTTTTAGTATGAAAAACATAAATAAAGGCAACGAAAAAAGGCAAAGGATTTTTTTATTCAAACCATAAGAGAGTAGTAAAGTGAGGTGGATTATTTAATATAATCTTTTGGATAAAATAATATTCCATCCTTGAATTTGATAATTTTTCTTCATTTAGTCTTAAATTTTATTTTGGGTCCACATTAGTCACAATTGACGATTTTTCCCTTAATCATTAAATTTGGATTATTTTTATAAGAAAGAAGGAGAAGAATTATATGGGATCAAACCTAAAATCCAATGTTAACAAGTACTATGACAATGTCACCATAGACCCGACAAAAAAATCGAACCAAACCTGAACCAGAACCGAATTTAAACCGAATGTAATGGACTGAAATAATCCGAACCAAATTGAATGACCTATTTGCCACTTGCAGTGAACTTGTGAATTCTGTCAGGTTTCCTGGAGAGAAAAGGCTGAAAATGGGGTTTTATTTATAGAGATCAGGGAGAACCGAAGACCCCAAATTGGGCAGTCTGTGTTAGAGGACCCACAGCGCCAGAGGATCACATGGGTTAGCTCAGTTGAATCGAGCCAATGGTGCAGAAGACCACGTTGGGTTAGCCGTTTGGTTCGAGAAAACAGAGGGCCGTACTCGGGAAAATTCAGAGCAACGTGGTCATTAATGATGCAATATATCTGTTAGTTGTTTTTCTAACATGTTCGAGTTCAACTGTTGGTAATTTAATGATAAGTGGGATTGGTCCAAATTAAGCTGTCATTGACCAAAGTTAATATGCAAGGACGTTGGACTTTACAAAATATTCTCAGCAAGTACGGAACGACAGTCGGTCCATGTGGTGCTTAGCTGGCTAAATACAATAGAATATCCTTTTATTTTTGTCATTTTGACGGATTTAGTCCTTGTTGATAATCTAGTTTTATTTTTAATTTCAAGATGTGTATTTATAAGTATGAGGTCAAGCTTTTGTTATCAAATTTGTCAAATAATTTGAAGTGATTTATTTTAAAAAAATATACGACAATAATATATATACTTAGTACTAGCTACCAGTTAATTAAATAGAATAAAATGTACTAGATTCTTTATATATTGTTAGGACTCAAATTTTGACTGTATGAAAAAAATTAGGGGATAATGTATGTTTAATGTTGCTCCTCTCAATTTTAATGGTTTAATTGTATTTTAAGCTATTGATAATTTTAAAATTATTGTAATTAAGTCTTTATCCTCCTAAAATTTTGTAATTAAGTCCTTGCCCTCCCATAATGTATAGTTTGATTAAATTTTAGGACATTTACTTTTTAAGTCATTTCAATTTTAAAATTAATAAAATAAAATTTTAACCCCTTTTTAGTTTAATTACTTTTTAAGATCATATTCGTTCGAAGTTAAATAATTTATCCCTTCACGAGTAAATTTTGGCTCTGTCCATAAATAAAACAAATTAAATTAAAATAATCATATTTATAATAAACTTCTGCAATACTTAAATTTGAATGAATGAACCAATAAACTGAATACCAAATAATTATAATGTACTAATTCAAGAGAAAAAAAACGTAAATATTATAGAGATTAGCGTAAGACAGCAAATTGCTGTAGCGGATAGCGGCGGGGAATTCAATGGCCATTTTTTTTCTGGAATAAAAACAATCGAAAAGCACATGCATGAACTGACGACTCGCCGACTTCAACCATCCGCGCCATGTCTCGGGCACCAATTCCACCATTGCGTACACTGGCTCTTAAATGCAAACATTATTAAAGAATTGGATAAACATCTAAAAAAAGGCTCGATCGAGCATATATGCATGCAAACAGCCAAGAAGCATGGGCTGCAGTTGCAAACAACAATAAACCATAGGCCAAGTTGAAGCCGATTTTCAACTTTCCAAGCATTTAATTCAGTTACTGACACAAGGAATCTGCAACAAACGCACCAGAGAAATTATTGCTTCTTTTGGATGTGGAAACCAGTGGGCGATCCTCCTAAAATTAGCAGTATTTTCCGGGTTACTTTAGCTCCAAGTTGTAGTATTTCCATGCATGCAAAATCCTTGACATTTTTTTTTATTTTAACATCTAATGCCTTCAAAATTTCCTTGAAAATGAAATGATTGATCTGGTTTTCAAGAAAAGTTGCTCAGAACAACTGGTTTTGTTGTCAGCAAAGAATCAAAATCTCATTGCCCTACAATTTTTGCCGTCTTTTACAAATTACAGTATGTTTACAGACCAAGAAAATGATTTTTTTCTTCCTTTGTTGGTGGTGGACTGGAAGCATCTATGAACAGTTTAATACTGTAGTTAGACTGATGAAGTACTCTTCACTGCACGGAATTGTGAGGCCACCCATTGGATGGTTGAATCCGAATTCTTCCTTGGCTAGATTTAACAGGTCTTGAAACAAAGGGTGGTTCAAGTAGGACACTGGAATCACGAACCTCTTCGGCCGGTTGCCTTCCCCAACATAAACTGCAACATGGCCTTTAGGAACATTTGATGTTCCCAATGCTGCATTCCCAATTTTACCGGAAAGCGTTCGCTGGAGCTTCTGTTTTGCATGAGCTAATCCCATTAGTTGGATACCCATTTTACAGAAGAAAATAGATAGTAAAAAAGAAGAAAGCTTTAGTGTTTTTGAAGGCTTGGTTTGAAAGTGGCATCTTTAAAGCCTAATATATAGAGGGGGATAAGCAACTTGCAAACCTTAAAGAAACTGGATAGGATTGTGATATGTTATAGAAGAATATTTAGAAACATACCAGGTGAAGCAATTAGTTAAGATTCACATGGTTCTGCTTTGTCTGGTGCTAGGCATTATGCCCTACCACCTTAAACAAAGTGGCAACTTGTGAAATTTTTATGTGAATATAACTTCCCTATGTTTTGAACTTATAGAGCACTGATTTCAACAAACACTCGTCTTGATCCTAGACTATTGAAGATCCATTTCGATTATTCAGTAAAGCATTGAACTTAGACCTGGTTCCTTAGTTGCTTTAGTACCAACTACCCAACATACTTTTGAGGGTTATTGCAGGTCCTCTGTATCACCAAGAATTGTCTGAAGCGATGTTTCGAGACTATTTAAAATCAGATAACTTTTTGTAATAGTACTAGAATCATCCTCATCCATTCATTTAAGACTAGTATCTTGGACTTGGTCAAGTCCTACTGAATTCAGCTGATGAATCCATTTGTCAAAGCTCTTAGTGATTATCCATAGTCAAACCGCCACTCAAAGACGAAGATACTTTCTAAAACATATGAATGCACCAACACCAGTAGCTTCCTAGTTGACTTCATTAAGCTAGTTATAAGTTTGGGTTGCAGCGCATATTCTTAGGACTATAGCATAACATGAGAAGATGATTTTACGGTTGCCGACGGGTCGAATCAGTGTGTGATATATCTTGTTGACGTGTCAACTGCATACATTCACATATTATTTGGATCTTTGAATGTTCAATGTATGGGCTCTGTCAAATGAATAAACTATTAATGGTGCAAATCAAATGTCTTGAATATTCAATGTGAATGAATGGTCTATATCAAATGTTTGCATCAAGGTGAAGTGTAAGCATCAATGTCCTTCTTACACTGTTATTGTCTAGAAATATTAGACTATTCCCAACAACCGCGTGTTTTCCGGAGAGTTCGTACCTCTGTTTTTTTCTTTACAATAGTTTATGAACGAAGAGAACAAGGAATAGAAACAATGTTTCCATTAGCAATATGTAACAACCAGGCAGTAAATCTTCAAAATAATGAATAATTTGATCTTCATGTTGTATACAGAATATAGCAGCTTTCTTTCAGACTTCCACTCACTGATATGTTGGACTTGGACATGCATTATAGTCATAAAGTCCATGATAACTCCATAAGAATTTCAGCTGGACCACCATTTTTTTTTCTATTGATTGGTAGGCCATGATAATTCATGATTGCAAAAGTTATATTAGCATATCTGTGAAAATCTTACCAATATACGACCTTAAACAAACCCCTTTAAAGCTGAGTCCCTATCTTGAACACTAGAATCACTGTCATTTACTGGTCAAAGAAACTTTAGAATATCAATACACCTGTGCCAAGTATTGCTATACAGCAAATCTTTTTACATGTTGTCCACAGCTTTATACATACATCTCAAGACCCCATTAACTTTTAAAGAGCTGAAAATAAATTAAGTCAAGACTTGCTATACTTACAGATATGATACAAAGTCTGATATCTGTTTCCTGGATATAGAATAATAGAATTCCACCGTCTCTCGTTTTCTCTCCTCTTCTCATCCATGGCTTATATGTATCCAAGAAATCTATTGGTTGTTAGGAAACTATGCATAGGCCATGTACTTGGACAGTTCAGCACTGAGGAGGGGTTTGCACATTAGAATTACTTGAGGGTTGACTTGTGCTTTGATTACAAGTTCCTTATACTAATGGTAGTTGAAGAGCTAACTTTCCTGGTCGTCTCCGACAGGATCAACTAATTCAATCTTTCTTTCTCTAATCCAACATTACTAGGATGTTTTAGTGCTTGTTTTCAACCTATCATCCCTTAAAATCGAAATTTCACCCACCAAAGTTTCCTAAGATCACCGGATCCATACTTGTTCAAGTCACCAAACAATGTCACATGGACTTCTAACTTGTATTGTATCATCTTGTGTTCGACAGATTCATACAGAACAAACAGTACAAGCAGGTCTGGTCTTTGATCCTTATAATCACCAAACATGTAGGGCTTTGCATACCAACTCATAGTCGGCAGTGGATACGATTGTTTTACTTCATGATATTTCATCCACATAATCTGCCAAGTAAAGTCATTATCATCAGGCCACGGCTGAATGATAAATAGTATCTAAAATGGGCCATTATTGTTGGTTTCTTTGAAGGGGAAGCTAAAATAGATTACAACAGAATAGACACAAGGCCATGTGATTCCTCACAAGATATGTCTCTAAAGCACTCTCTCTTCAGTCTTCACCACTCAATTTGCTTGAGACTGCTTCTCAATGACCATAGATCATTTGCTTCTCTATAGATACAAAATCTAATGGATAGCTAGCCAGCCCGTGCCAATTGTCTAAGCCACTCCTGTACTTGCAAGAAAAACAATCACAATCTGAAACAGTCATGGGTTTCCACTTGCCGAGAATTGCTAATACCAAGAGGAGTCTAAAACGGACTCTTACATCTTCAAACAACAATGGTGCCTAAGGCCACTTTGCTGTTTATGTCGGAGTAGCTGAGAAGAAGAGATTTGTTGTCCCATTATCATTCCTGAAGCACCCTTCGTTCCAGAATTTGTTGAGTCAAGCTGAAGAAGAGTATGGATTTAGTCATCCTATGGGCGCTCTAACTATCCCCTGCAGTGAAGAAGCTTTCCTCGAACTCGCCTGCAACATGCAAAGCTCATAAGAAGAAATGATATAAATTTTGAATATGGCTAACCAACTGGAGACTGATTCTTTAGGAAAGCGAGTGTATATGAGCCGTTCCTGAGATTTTGGAAACCCGGTAAATCGAAATATTAAGGCCCTAATAAGTGTCAAAAAATTAAATTTTAAGAGTAGGTTTCTAATAATAAATATTAAAAATAATAAATTTTAAGAGTATGGTATAGTAACAAATATTTAAAAATTAAATTTTAAGAATAAACCTCTAGAAACAAATATTTAAAAAATTGAACCTTTAATAATAATTATTGAAATTTTTGGCCCCAATAAAAATATTGAAAATAAAAATTTAAGAGTAAACCCGTAATAACAATTATTGGAATAATAATAATTTTAAGAGTATGCTCTTAATAACAAATATTTGGGAAAAAATGAGCCTCTAATGATAAATATTGAAAAATCCGAACTTTAAATAACAAGTATTAAAAAAATTGGACCACATATAACAAGTTTTGAATAATTTAGACCTCTAATAATAAATATTGAAAAAACTGAATTTCAAGAGTAGATCCTAATAACAAAATATCAGGAAAAAATGAGCCTCAAATGACAAATATTGAAAAATTTGAACCTCAAATAACAAGTTTTAAAAAAATTGGACTACAAATAACAAGTTTTGAACAATTTAGACCCCTAATAACAAATATTGAAAAACTAAATTTTAAGAGTAGATCCTAATAACAAAAATGAGCCTTTAATAACAAGTATTTAAAAAAATTGGGCATCAAATAACAAGTATTAAAAAAATTAGACCCTAATAACAAATATTAAAAAATAAATTTCAAGAGTATGCCCCTAATAATAAATATTGAGAAAAAATTGAGACTCTAATAACAAGTATTGAAAAAATGAGCTACAAACAACAACTATTAAAAAAATGAACCCCTAATAACAAATATTAAAAAAGATGAGTCTATCACGCGCGTCGAACACCGCTAAACACCACTAACGTTGAACACCATTAAATTGATTAATGAAGATTAAAAAACTCAATGACTTAACATACAATTATAAATTAAAATAGAAGAAGTTATTCCATGAACCATTCTCACCACCTCATCCATGGTCTTACCAAATTAAATAAAACCACATCATCTTTATTTTCCACATAATATTTTTTATAAATTAAAATTTACAAATTATGATCATCTTCCTCATACTTCATATATTAATTCTAATAGGTTAATGAATAAAATCGTTAAAAAACACCCAAAAAATTTAACCTATCAAAAAACACAAAAAATAAAATTAACAATTTGAAAAACTTAGATGAAATTTTTTAAGCAGAAATTTAGACATTGTCCTGTCAATTTTTTTTAATGTGATATACATTTGTGTTACAATTTTTAACTCATTGTTTTCCTTTCTTCCCTAAAATTAAAATTAGAGTTTAACTTGTAAGAAGTATTTAATTTAATTTTTATTTTTGAAAGTATTAAACAAAGAAGTCTCTATCTTTACAAAATCTACAGAATTAAAAAAGTTAAAGTTTTGAGTTTATAAATCTTTAAAATCTAAGGCCAATGTTATTTTTATTCGATATTTTAAAGGGATAAATCTTGACAATGGTAGATTGGAGAATTATGGTCTTCCAACATGAAACAAATGGTCTTCCGATATGTAAACATGAAAGAAAACCATGGTCTTTCTATTGAAGTATTTGGCGCTTAGTTGCAGACATGAAACGATGGTAAAGACGAAAGGAATTAAATTAAACAATTTCGTCATTTTGAAGATGAAATCTTTTATGGGTTTTTGGGTAATTGAATTAAACAATTTTGTCATTTTGAACATAAGGGATAAATATTGATAAATTTGGACAAAATTTGGGATCAATATTTTTAATAGTTTAAAGGTGATTTCAAGGTATTATCTGTTTATATATATTTTTAACCTTTGACAATGAACATATATTTTGTAGATAAAGCGATTTGAACTCGTGTCTCATAAGATGAACATTATCCATTTTTCTATTAGGACACTTGTTGAATTCGAGACCAATATTTTAAATTAAGACAAACTCAGACAAATATATACTACTATCATATATAAATTCGTTCCGAATCCAACCCAACTTATAACTCCTCTTGTTCCGAGTAGTTTTTTCCCCTTTTTCAATTTGGTAAAAGTTTTAGAAATTAAAATATGTTTTATTTATATTTCATTGATTTATAATTTGAAGCGTCTCACCCTAATTAATTTCCATAGATCCGTGTTGAGAATATTGTAGTCTACACTTGCTATTTACCAGTGTTGCCAAAAACCAAATCATGCACAATTATTGAGATGGGTAGGGTCACCAACCTTGCAATAGGCTGCCATAAAGTTATGATTTACATAATTTAGGTGGCACATGTACATGTATGTACTGAACTGAATCATTAGTTCAACGTGGGACTGACATTCACATGCATTGGGAAGTTCTTCTTTTACTTCAAGGATTACGTTTTGGACTTGATAATGAAATTAAATGTACATTAGTGATTATATATTAATAATTAATTAATATATTGAATATCAATAATTATAAGAAAAAATAATAAAATAAAAAACAACCAACTCAACGAGTTGAATCACTGACGTAAAGCAACACATCGACTTGCTATTTATTATTAAGAATAACTCCAAAATTTGCCGTGTATACTTCAACTGGATCATCCTTCTGTAACAACTATGTCCGCATGCATGCAGTAAACTTTGAAGTTTGACAAGATCCATCAATTTTCTGATCCATCCAGAAGTGTGAACTGTATGGGACAAAAATTCTTTATTCTATTTTGATGTTTTTTATATTTTAATATTAAAAAAATAAATTTTAAATTTTAATATAGGTGTGGATGTTTGTAAAACCTAAGGGGGTCATGACCCCTCAAAATCTTAAGTAATCAGATTTTGATCTTTTAAAAAATTTAATTTGACCTCCTCTATTTTTAAAAAGATTTAAAATTAAATTTAAATTTTTTTAATATTTATAATTAATTTTTTTGTAATTTATAAAAATTTGTTATTAAATCTTTTCAAAATTATTAAAAATTTAAGTTATTTTTTAAATTCTTTCATCAAGTTCCGTCACTGTTAACATAAATTCTAAACTCTAAAAAGTATATTATACTTTTAATTTCTTAAACCTTAACACTAAATTTAAATTTTTAGTATGAAAACATAAATAAAGGCAACGAAAAAGGCAGTGGATTTTTATTCAAACCATAAGAGAGTAGTAAAGTGAGGTGGATTATTTAATATAATCTTTTGGATAAAATAATATTCCATCCTTGAATTTGATAATTTTTCTTCATTTAGTCTTAAATTTTATTTTGGGTCCACATTAGTCACAATTGACGATTTTTCCCTTAATCATTAAATTTGGATTATTTTTATAAGAAAGAAGGAGAAGAATTATATGGGATCAAACCTAAAATCCAATGTTAACAAGTACTATGACAATGTCACCATAGACCCGAACAAAAATCGAACCAAACCTGAACCGAACCGAATTTAAACCGAATGTAGTCAGACCTGAAATAATCCGAACCGAAATTGAATGACCTATTTGCCACTTGCAGTGAACTTGTGAATTCTGTCAGGTTTCCTGGAGAGAAAAGGCTGAAAATGGGGTTTTATTTATAGAGATCAGGGAGAACCGAAGACCCCAAATTGGGCAGTCTGTGTTAGAGGACCCACAGCGCCAGAGGATCACATGGGTTAGCTCAGTTGAATCGAGCCAATGGTGCAGAAGACCACGTTGGGTTAGCCGTTTGGTTCGAGAAAACAGAGGGCCGTACTCGGGAAAATTCAGAGCAACGTGGTCATTAATGATGCAATATATCTGTTAGTTGTTTTTCTAACATGTTCGAGTTCAACTGTTGGTAATTTAATGATAAGTGGGATTGGTCCAAATTAAGCTGTCATTGACCAAAGTTAATATGCAAGGACGTTGGACTTTACAAAATATTCTCAGCAAGTACGGAACGACAGTCGGTCCATGTGGTGCTTAGCTGGCTAAATACAATAGAATATCCTTTTATTTTTGTCATTTTGACGGATTTAGTCCTTGTTGATAATCTAGTTTTATTTTTAATTTCAAGATGTGTATTTATAAGTATGAGGTCAAGCTTTTGTTATCAAATTTGTCAAATAATTTGAAGTGATTTATTTTAAAAAAATATACGACAATAATATATATACTTAGTACTAGCTACCAGTTAATTAAATAGAATAAAATGTACTAGATTCTTTATATATTGTTAGGACTCAAATTTTGACTGTATGAAAAAATTAGGGATAATGTATGTTTAATGTTGCTCCTCTCAATTTTAATGGTTTAATTGTATTTTAAGCTATTGATAATTTTAAAATTATTGTAATTAAGTCTTTATCCTCCTAAAATTTTGTAATTAAGTCCTTGCCCTCCCATAATGTATAGTTTGATTAAATTTTAGGACATTTACTTTTTAAGTCATTTCAATTTTAAAATTAATAAAATAAAATTTTAACCCCTTTTTAGTTTAATTACTTTTTAAGATCATATTCGTCAAGTTAAATAATTTATCCCTTCACGAGTAAATTTTGGCTCTGTCCATAAATAAAACAAATTAAATTAAAATAATCATATTTATAATAAACTTCTGCAATACTTAAATTTGAATGAATGAACCAATAAACTGAATACCAAATAATTATAATGTACTAATTCAAGAGAAAAAAAACGTAAATATTATAGAGATTAGCGTAAGACAGCAAATTGCTGTAGCGGATAGCGGCGGGGAATTCAATGGCCATTTTTTTTCTGGAATAAAAACAATCGAAAAGCACATGCATGAACTGACGACTCGCCGACTTCAACCATCCGCGCCATGTCTCGGGCACCAATTCCACCATTGCGTACACTGGCTCTTAAATGCAAACATTATTAAAGAATTGGATAAACATCTAAAAAAAGGCTCGATCGAGCATATATGCATGCAAACAGCCAAGAAGCATGGGCTGCAGTTGCAAACAACAATAAACCATAGGCCAAGTTGAAGCCGATTTTCAACTTTCCAAGCATTTAATTCAGTTACTGACACAAGGAATCTGCAACAAACGCACCAGAGAAATTATTGCTTCTTTTGGATGTGGAAACCAGTGGGCGATCCTCCTAAAATTAGCAGTATTTTCCGGGTTACTTTAGCTCAAGTTGTAGTATTTCCATGCATGCAAAATCCTTGACATTTTTTTTTATTTTAACATCTAATGCCTTCAAAATTTCCTTGAAAATGAAATGATTGATCTGGTTTTCAAGAAAAGTTGCTCAGAACAACTGGTTTTGTTGTCAGCAAAGAATCAAAATCTCATTGCCCTACAATTTTTGCCGTCTTTTACAAATTACAGTATGTTTACAGACCAAGAAAATGATTTTTTTCTTCCTTTGTTGGTGGTGGACTGGAAGCATCTATGAACAGTTTAATACTGTAGTTAGACTGATGAAGTACTCTTCACTGCACGGAATTGTGAGGCCACCCATTGGATGGTTGAATCCGAATTCTTCCTTGGCTAGATTTAACAGGTCTTGAAACAAAGGGTGGTTCAAGTAGGACACTGGAATCACGAACCTCTTCGGCCGGTTGCCTTCCCCAACATAAACTGCAACATGGCCTTTAGGAACATTTGATGTTCCCAATGCTGCATTCCCAATTTTACCGGAAAGCGTTCGCTGGAGCTTCTGTTTTGCATGAGCTAATCCCATTAGTTGGATACCCATTTTACAGAAGAAAATAGATAGTAAAAAAGAAGAAAGCTTTAGTGTTTTTGAAGGCTTGGTTTGAAAGTGGCATCTTTAAAGCCTAATATATAGAGGGGGATAAGCAACTTGCAAACCTTAAAGAAACTGGATAGGATTGTGATATGTTATAGAAGAATATTTAGAAACATACCAGGTGAAGCAATTAGTTAAGATTCACATGGTTCTGCTTTGTCTGGTGCTAGGCATTATGCCCTACCACCTTAAACAAAGTGGCAACTTGTGAAATTTTTATGTGAATATAACTTCCCTATGTTTTGAACTTATAGAGCACTGATTTCAACAAACACTCGTCTTGATCCTAGACTATTGAAGATCCATTTCGATTATTCAGTAAAGCATTGAACTTAGACCTGGTTCCTTAGTTGCTTTAGTACCAACTACCCAACATACTTTTGAGGGTTATTGCAGGTCCTCTGTATCACCAAGAATTGTCTGAAGCGATGTTTCGAGACTATTTAAAATCAGATAACTTTTTGTAATAGTACTAGAATCATCCTCATCCATTCATTTAAGACTAGTATCTTGGACTTGGTCAAGTCCTACTGAATTCAGCTGATGAATCCATTTGTCAAAGCTCTTAGTGATTATCCATAGTCAAACCGCCACTCAAAGACGAAGATACTTTCTAAAACATATGAATGCACCAACACCAGTAGCTTCCTAGTTGACTTCATTAAGCTAGTTATAAGTTTGGGTTGCAGCGCATATTCTTAGGACTATAGCATAACATGAGAAGATGATTTTACGGTTGCCGACGGGTCGAATCAGTGTGTGATATATCTTGTTGACGTGTCAACTGCATACATTCACATATTATTTGGATCTTTGAATGTTCAATGTATGGGCTCTGTCAAATGAATAAACTATTAATGGTGCAAATCAAATGTCTTGAATATTCAATGTGAATGAATGGTCTATATCAAATGTTTGCATCAAGGTGAAGTGTAAGCATCAATGTCCTTCTTACACTGTTATTGTCTAGAAATATTAGACTATTCCCAACAACCGCGTGTTTTCCGGAGAGTTCGTACCTCTGTTTTTTCTTTACAATAGTTTATGAACGAAGAGAACAAGGAATAGAAACAATGTTTCCATTAGCAATATGTAACAACCAGGCAGTAAATCTTCAAAATAATGAATAATTTGATCTTCATGTTGTATACAGAATATAGCAGCTTTCTTTCAGACTTCCACTCACTGATATGTTGGACTTGGACATGCATTATAGTCATAAAGTCCATGATAACTCCATAAGAATTTCAGCTGGACCACCATTTTTTTTTTCTATTGATTGGTAGGCCATGATAATTCATGATTGCAAAAGTTATATTAGCATATCTGTGAAAATCTTACCAATATACGACCTTAAACAAACCCCTTTAAAGCTGAGTCCCTATCTTGAACACTAGAATCACTGTCATTTACTGGTCAAAGAAACTTTAGAATATCAATACACCTGTGCCAAGTATTGCTATACAGCAAATCTTTTTACATGTTGTCCACAGCTTTATACATACATCTCAAGACCCCCATTAACTTTTAAAGAGCTGAAAATAAATTAAGTCAAGACTTGCTATACTTACAGATATGATACAAAGTCTGATATCTGTTTCCTGGATATAGAATAATAGAATTCCACCGTCTCTCGTTTTCTCTCCTCTTCTCATCCATGGCTTATATGTATCCAAGAAATCTATTGGTTGTTAGGAAACTATGCATAGGCCATGTACTTGGACAGTTCAGCACTGAGGAGGGGTTTGCACATTAGAATTACTTGAGGGTTGACTTGTGCTTTGATTACAAGTTCCTTATACTAATGGTAGTTGAAGAGCTAACTTTCCTGGTCGTCTCCGACAGGATCAACTAATTCAATCTTTCTTTCTCTAATCCAACATTACTAGGATGTTTTAGTGCTTGTTTTCAACCTATCATCCCTTAAAATCGAAATTTCACCCACCAAAGTTTCCTAAGATCACCGGATCCATACTTGTTCAAGTCACCAAACAATGTCACATGGACTTCTAACTTGTATTGTATCATCTTGTGTTCGACAGATTCATACAGAACAAACAGTACAAGCAGGTCTGGTCTTTGATCCTTATAATCACCAAACATGTAGGGCTTTGCATACCAACTCATAGTCGGCAGTGGATACGATTGTTTTACTTCATGATATTTCATCCACATAATCTGCCAAGTAAAGTCATTATCATCAGGCCACGGCTGAATGATAAATAGTATCTAAAATGGGCCATTATTGTTGGTTTCTTTGAAGGGGAAGCTAAAATAGATTACAACAGAATAGACACAAGGCCATGTGATTCCTCACAAGATATGTCTCTAAAGCACTCTCTCTTCAGTCTTCACCACTCAATTTGCTTGAGACTGCTTCTCAATGACCATAGATCATTTGCTTCTCTATAGATACAAAATCTAATGGATAGCTAGCCAGCCCGTGCCAATTGTCTAAGCCACTCCTGTACTTGCAAGAAAAACAATCACAATCTGAAACAGTCATGGGTTTCCACTTGCCGAGAATTGCTAATACCAAGAGGAGTCTAAAACGGACTCTTACATCTTCAAACAACAATGGTGCCTAAGGCCACTTTGCTGTTTATGTCGGAGTAGCTGAGAAGAAGAGATTTGTTGTCCCATTATCATTCCTGAAGCACCCTTCGTTCCAGAATTTGTTGAGTCAAGCTGAAGAAGAGTATGGATTTAGTCATCCTATGGGCGCTCTAACTATCCCCTGCAGTGAAGAAGCTTTCCTCGAACTCGCCTGCAACATGCAAAGCTCATAAGAAGAAATGATATAAATTTTGAATATGGCTAACCAACTGGAGACTGATTCTTTAGGAAAGCGAGTGTATATGAGCCGTTCCTGAGATTTTGGAAACCCGGGTAAATCGAAATATTAAGGCCCTAATAAGTGTCAAAAAAATTAAATTTTAAGAGTAGGTTTCTAATAATAAATATTAAAAAATAATAAATTTTAAGAGTATGGTATAGTAACAAATATTTAAAAAATTAAATTTTAAGAATAAACCTCTAGAAACAAATATTTAAAAAATTGAACCTTTAATAATAATTATTGAAATTTTTGGCCCCAATAAAAATATTGAAAATAAAATTTAAGAGTAAACCCGTAATAACAATTATTGGAATAATAATAATTTTAAGAGTATGCTCTTAATAACAAATATTTGGGAAAAAATGAGCCTCTAATGATAAATATTGAAAAATCCGAACTTTAAATAACAAGTATTAAAAAAATTGGACCACATATAACAAGTTTTGAATAATTTAGACCTCTAATAATAAATATTGAAAAAACTGAATTTCAAGAGTAGATCCTAATAACAAAATATCAGGAAAAAATGAGCCTCAAATGACAAATATTGAAAAATTTGAACCTCAAATAACAAGTTTTAAAAAAATTGGACTACAAATAACAAGTTTTGAACAATTTAGACCCCTAATAACAAATATTGAAAAACTAAATTTTAAGAGTAGATCCTAATAACAAAAATGAGCCTTTAATAACAAGTATTTAAAAAATTGGGCATCAAATAACAAGTATTAAAAAATTAGACCCTAATAACAAATATTAAAAAATAAATTTCAAGAGTATGCCCTAATAATAAATATTGAGAAAAATTGAGACTCTAATAACAAGTATTGAAAAAATGAGCTACAAACAACAACTATTAAAAAAATGAACCCTAAATAACAAATATTAAAAAGATGAGTCTATCACGCGCGTCGAACACCGCTAAACACCACTAACGTTGAACACCATTAAATTGATTAATGAAGATTAAAAAACTCAATGACTTAACATACAATTATAAATTAAAATAGAAGAAGTTATTCCATGAACCATTCTCACCACCTCATCCATGGTCTTACCAAATTAAATAAAACCACATCATCTTTATTTTCCACATAATATTTTTTATAAATTAAAATTTACAAATTATGATCATCTTCCTCATACTTCATATATTAATTCTAATAGGTTAATGAATAAAATCGTTAAAAAACACCCAAAAAATTTAACCTATCAAAAAACACAAAAAATAAAATTAACAATTTGAAAAACTTAGATGAAATTTTTTTAAGCAGAAATTTAGACATTGTCCTGTCAATTTTTTTTAATGTGATATACATTTGTGTTACAATTTTTAACTCATTGTTTTCCTTTCTTCCCTAAAATTAAAATTAGAGTTTAACTTGTAAGAAGTATTTAATTTAATTTTTATTTTTGAAAGTATTAAACAAAGAAGTCTCTATCTTTACAAAATCTACAGAATTAAAAAAGTTAAAGTTTTGAGTTTATAAATCTTTAAAATCTAAGGCCAATGTTATTTTTATTCGATATTTTAAAGGGATAAATCTTGACAATGGTAGATTGGAGAATTATGGTCTTCCAACATGAAACAAATGGTCTTCCGATATGTAAACATGAAAGAAACCATGGTCTTTCTATTGAAGTATTTGGCGCTTAGTTGCAGACATGAAACGATGGTAAAGACGAAAGGAATTAAATTAAACAATTTCGTCATTTTGAAGATGAAATCTTTTATGGGTTTTGGGTAATTGAATTAAACAATTTTGTCATTTTGAACATAAGGGGTTATCGTTGGTAGATTCAATGGGAATTGACGATCGATTATTTTGAGATTGTTCGAGAAAAAAATGAGTAAGAATCAAACCTTAGATTATAATTTTAGAGAAGGACCATGAGGTGGTGAGATTGATTCATAGAATAATTTCTTCTAATTTTGTTTTGAAATATGATTAATTGCATATCGAGCCTTTGAGATTTTTAATAATCATTTAAAAGTCATTAAAAATTAATAGTGTTCATCGGTGTATTGCGTTAGTGATGTTCAGCGGTGTGCGTCGTCCGTTGTAAAATTTTCCTATTAAAAAAGTTAAATTATCATTAAAATTTTAATTATAACAATAAAACTCATTACTGTTTATATTAAATAATTTTTTTATTTAAAGATAGTAGACTCCATTAACAAATATTTAAATTTTAAAAATTATATATAATTTAAAAATATAAATAATGGGTCTCGGGTGGACAGTGAGCTCTGGGCGGGCGCCCCTCCTGCCCACCCTCAGGACTGGCCCTGGTATACGGTGGATTGTTTTCTGCAATCCCATGCCCGCCCTTGTAAACTTTATTATTTTTTCTAACAAATATATAAAAGAAAAACGAAGTTTCAGGCTAAGTCTTGCCTTCTTGGATCTCTAAACTCTAGATTAGCAATAATACTGCAACTTTCAAGGTTTGTTCGTGATTTACTTTAATCAATCAAGCTCTAAAAATTGAGGCTCAACAGTCCACGTTTTCAATGCATTCCTTCCTTGTTGAAGGCGCCAATGACCAAACAATGTCACATGGACTGGTTACTTGTTGGATTATGTGTTCGAAATAGTCACAGACGTAGAACAAATAATACAAGCAGCCGTGGTCTTTTAAATCCTAATTATCAAGAAAACATGTAGGGTTGGCCTTGGCATACCTGGATCGTAATCGAGACTCGCCAGTGGAGATGATTATTTTATAGTATTTAACCCATATGATATGCTACGTGCTAATTAAGCAAAGTCATTATCGTCTGGCCTTGATTCAATGGTAATGGTATTTCAAAATGGGCCATTATTGTTGGTTCCATTGAATGGTTGGTTCTAACTTCTAAGGTATCAAACTAGTCAAAATGTTATTATTTGTTGGGATGCAAGGCCATGTGATTCCTTCCAATTCATGTCTCTAAAGCATTCTCTCTTCACCACTCAATTAGCCTGAGACAGCTGACCATATACAGCATTTGCTCTTTATAAATACAAATTCTAATCGATAGCTCCACCAAGTGCCAAAGCCTCTCCTAGTTACTTCTCTAAGTTCCAATTCCACAAATCTCATTTCCTCATCTTAACAATCTCACGAAAACCATGGGTTTCCGCTTGCCAAGAATTGTTAGTGCTAAGCCGAGTCTGAAACGGACTCTTTCATCTTCAGAGACGAAAGTGGTGCCGAAAGGCCACTTTGCTGTTTATGTTGGAGAAGCTAAAAAGAAGAGATTTGTTGTCCCCATATCATTTCTCAAGCATCCTTCATTTCAGAATTTGTTGAGTCAAGCGGAAGAAGAATTTGGTTTCGATCACCCAATGGGTGCTTTGACTATACCGTGTAGTGAAGAAGCTTTCGTTACTTCAATTCTGCAATGCTCATGAGAAGAAATGATGTGAAAATGGCTAACCAAGCAGAGACTGACTAATCTTTAGCTCAACTGACACCTCTCGAATTTTATGGTTTAGGAAGCAAGTGCATAAGGTGGATTGTTTTCGGCAATCCCATATGCCCTTGTCAACTATACTAATTTTTGTAACCAATGTATAAATGCCAAATTTATCAGAGAAGCCCTTTCTTTTCATGAATTTTGTTTCTAATGCTGTGTGGATAATTTCAGCCAACATCTGTTTTCCAAGTTCTGAAGCATTTTATTGTCCTCCTGGTTAAAAAGGATTCCATATATTAACAAAATCTATTTGCATGGAAATTCAACTTATTTCCATATAAAAAAGGTTGTCTCGTATTTAGGAAATACGGGGTCCGAGTAAAAGCATCTCATTTCAGGAACATTGCTGGTGATACCTATTTCTTTGATGTCTAGGCTTCTACTGCGATGGCATGTCAATTGGCAAGATGGACTTTGTTCTGCAACTTTCCTTTTAGACCTCTTTCCTGGCACACTTCAGATAAAAATGGATGATCAATTATGGCCGGTTGAGTGTATGATTTTGAGGCCAAAATTGCCATTAAACTGAAATTTCTGATCAACCCTTTCTTCGGTGCACATGTTAGCTAGATAGCATATGATAAATTCAAGTTTATAATTGATTGTGCAGCGGGAAAAAGGTTTTCAGAGGTTATGCCTATGACTCTTGTTAGATTTTTCTTTTTAGTTTGTGACTTATGAATTCAGCAGCAAAAGTTCTAAATCTTTCCTTTAAACATAAAATTAAACATGCAGACAGAATCCATGACACAATGTATATAAATTCTGTAATCTGACACTAAATTAAGGAAAGTTTGCACTACATGCTACTAGTTGAGGATTGGTTCTTCTCATGGTAGTTGAAGAGTCGACTTTCCCATGGAGGATTGGCGGTGTTTGACTAAACCCCCCTCCTCAACCATACAGTTTCAGGTCAACTAAAATGAAAGCTTGTTTTATCTAAATCCATGGATCCCTGTAGTTCTTCTCATGGTAGTTGAGGATTATTCATTACAAGATTGGTTTGTGCTTAAAATATTGAGGCTTTCCTCACATGTTAATGCACAAACTAAACAATGTCACATGGAGTGGCAACTTGTTTCATTCTCTGTTCAACACAGTCATAGAACAAATGGAGCAAGCAGCTCTGATTTATAAATCTTTGGTTTTAATTATCAGAAAACATGTAGGGCATTGCATACCATCTCAATTTTCTGGTCACCCCTCAACTACATGACATTTCACCCATATGATCTGCTAAGTTGATGTCATTATCTTCTGATATATAGTATTTCAAATGGACCTGCATTGAATGTTCAGCTATGGTAGATTTGTAACAGAATAGGCTTAGGTACCAAACTTGTCTGAATGTAATCGTTAGATGGGAGGCAAGACCATGTGATTCCCCAAACCTTATGTCTTCTTTTCGATCACACATTCAGCCTCAGCTTTCTGACCAATGCCATAAACCACTTTCTAACCCTCTCTATAAATAATATGCTTTCTAAGAGCAGCCCCTCACTGCCAAAGCCTTCTCATCCAAGCCTGTTACATATCTTCTATCTTCTACTCGTACCAATACAAATCCATATTCATCACAAAATCATGGGTTTTCGCTTGCCAAGAATTGTTATGGCCAAGAGTCTAAAACGGAGTCTTTCCTTTTCGGAGACGGCAACAGTTCCCAAAGGCCACTTTGTTGTTTATGACGGAGAAGCTGATGAAAAGAAGAGATTTGTTGCGCCGGTTTCATATCTGAGTCATCCTTGGTTCCAAAAGTTGCTAAGTGAAGCTGAAGAAGAGTATGGATTTAATCATTCTATGGGGGCTCTAACCATCCCCTGCACTGAAGAAGCCTTCCTTGATCTCATTTGCAGTCTCCAAAGCTCATGAAAGTTAGATTTGAGAACAGCTAACAAAAGCAGAAACTAACCCTCTTTAGCTCAACAGACAAATACAAGTTTGATTTACATAGGAAGGGAGTGTAATTGGTGGATTGTTTTATGCAATCCCATGCACATGTGAACTTCAATTATTTTTGTAATCATTTTTTTAAATGAAAAGGACTAAATCTCTTTACCGAACATAGTTTTGTCATTTATATATATATATATATATATATATTTTACTTTGACTGGTTTTATATAATTTACCCAACATATTCTTGTTTTTGCTCTTACTAGTATTATGTTGCATCAAAAGCAAATTAAAGCTCAAATGTTCAACACTACTGGATTGTTTTTTCATCAAAGATTAATCCAAGAAAAAAAATACGAAGGCGACTGTTAGATATCAAATGTATATGTTGAATTAAACAACTAAAGGAAAGGGGACAATTTGATCTGTGATGAACCAATAACAACCCTTTGATAAGACTATGGTTGTAAAAAATTGTAAATCAATGCTAGTTTTAAACCATAAATTCTAAATCTCTAAATATAAATCGTTAAATTTTAACCTTAAATTATGCCCCGTCTTTTTGTTGCTGACAGGGTTCCTAACGCATGTTTGCCCTATTTTCACGCCAAACGGTCATTGGTTTAGACCCCCAACGTACGTTTGCAAACTATTTTTAGCGTCCAAATGGAAATTTGGTGGCAGCCAGAATTCAACTTTTGGCCAACGGGAGTTTGTCCTCCAACGTTGGTTCGCAACAACAATAACAAAGGTTCTCAGTCCTTGAAATTAACATATTTTTGGAGAAAAAAATTGTATCAAATAATAACTCTTATTTAATATATTGTACGTTTTTATACGTTAATTCATTTTTATATTAGATTTGTTACATTCACTACGACTTTTTAAGAAATGATTATGTATATAATGATAAAGGCTTAATAGTTAGAAAGGTGCCAACCTATACTTTTTTTTTAGTTTGTGTTTAACGTTTTTTTTTGCCATTTTGGTGCCTAACGTTTTATTTCGTAACGTAGATTGGATTTTTTCCGTCAACGGCCGTTAAAATTTTCTGTTATCCATTAAAAACATGACATGTGGCATATTCTGGTAATTTCTTTAATTTTTATTTTTCTAAAAATAAAAAAAAATCTTTAATTTTATAAAAAACCCCAAAATCTTTAATTTCTCTAAAACCCTCGAATCCAAACCCTAGATCCCTAAATTCCCCCTTCCACCACCGATTCAACCACCACCGGCCACCCTTGCCTTCTTTGGCCCCTCACCACCAAAATCCCCATCATCCCGCCATCAAAAATCAGCGAATGAACCGACGATTGCTTCGTCGACGAACATCCAAAAATGAGGAAAAAGAGACAGATTGGGCTTTTAATCGACTACTAGAGGGTGGGAGTTGTTGAACGGTGAGGTACCCGATGCTTGGGGGGTGAATAGTGAATCGTCGACATGTGTGGGATGCCAGACGGAGAGGGAGATGTGATTTGAGGGTTTGATTGAAAGAAATTAAAACTTTGGAGTTTTTTAAGAAGTTTATATTTTTAATGAAATTCAGAAATTAAATAAATAGATAAAATAGGCCACGTGGCATGTTTTTATTGGATAACGGAAAATTTTTAACGGCCGTTGACGGAAAAAACCCAAACTAAATTACGGAATGAAACGTTAGTGTCATTACCCGTTTTGACCCGAACCCGACTCGAGATCCGACCCGAATCTAAGAATTCGACCCGAACCAGAAAACAAACCCTAACTAGCTTGATTTTGCAGCCGCCGCCATACACCCCTGCTCCCACCGCCGCTTCGCCGTTCAGCCGCCGGCCACCATTTCAAAACCTCAAAAATAACCCTTAATCCCAAAAATAACCCCAATCCCTTATCCTTAAATCCAACTTAGAAATATATATATATATATAATAAATAAACCATAAACAACCCTCTGCCACACACCATGCTAGCACCCCATGCCCTGCAAAACTCCACCCTGCACACGCCAAACCCTTGACCATGCCCTGCTATCTCCCTAAAATCTAGGTTTTCTCCATCATATCTGCTGCATCAAATCAAAAAGAAGAAGGGTTGGTGTAGGAGATTCTGTATATAAACCAAAACAAAAATGTAAATGAAGGGAAGGATGAAAAAAAGGAATTTTGTAAGGAATTTCAGATCAAAAGTGTAAGATTCTAACAAGTTCGAAATAAAAAAAATTGAGATCCAAATTTTTGTTTCTTTCTTTTCTTCAAATCAAACATCAAAACAGATTTTTAAAAAAAGAATTTAAAACCTTTTTGTTTTTAATTTCATTTCGAAAAAAGAGAGGTAAAAGGGGAATTCGAAGCTTACTTTGTCGGAAGCTCCACCGGCCGTGAGGCCGGTGAACGGCCGAGAGGACGGGTGATGAGCGGCGCCGGTTCGAGTTGGAGAAGAAGAAGATGAGAGTTAGGGTTTGGTTTTATTTTAAAGTCTGGCTCGAATGAAACAAAAAACCCAAACATTGTTTTAAACGCAACTATTAAAACAACACCGTTTGGTGTCCATGTTTTACGAAAATGGTCAAATTGTGCTTAGGGTCCTCAAGTTCTTTTCCCGCCTTCACTTTGTCCGTGGTTTAATTCTGTTTTCAGTCCTTATATTTTGTATGCGTGTTTATTTTGGCTTTCGGTTTCTGTTTCATTTCATTTTAGTCACCATATTTAATTCCAGCACTTTATTTCTGTTAGCTTACATTTATTTCCTTATATTTCGTATATGTTGCATTTTAGTCCCTAATATTTGTCACTTATGCCATGTAAATTATCACATTATGCATTTTAATCACTAGTCCATGCTTTTTATTTGGTTCACATATTTTAGCATGGTTATTATTATTATTATTATATTTATACACAATAATCTATTTTTTATATATTATATACATATTAAGATTATATATTTTTATTATTATGTATATATGATTTTTTCTACAACCCATATTTTATGTATAACTTTTTATATTTTCTATATTTCTATATCATATATATATATATATATATAAGTTTTTACGCACATTTGTAAAATATGTATAGTATTTTATTTAATTACTACATATATAATATAAATAAATACCTTTTTTTTTAAAAAATAATAACATATATAAATTATTAAATTTAAATATATCTAGATATTTTTAGGTATAAATATTAAATATTTTACCTTAATTATTATATTTTTAAGTTATATTAATATTTATGTATATATGTTTCATATTAGTATGTTATTTATGCTAGATTAGTATTTTATTATGTTAGTATTTATTTATATTTTTATAATCGCATTATATTTATTTATGTTTGCCATGTTTTTTAAGTTTACATTTCGAAAATATAAATTGTCAATGCGGTACCCTTTTATTAGAGTGTAGATGAGGCCAATATCAGGCGTAGTGATGGTGGTTGGGCGTTTACTCTCGGATAATGGGGCTCTTAAAATTTACTCGCACATATAACCGAATTTTAATTTAATCGTCACTTTAATCCGGAAAGTCCAATATTAATAAAGCGGTAATTATTAAAGTACCAATTTTGGGCGGTGTGGGGGTGCTAATCCTTCCCCATCCGTAACCGACTCCCGAACCCATCAATTTTAAATCTCTGGTTTTCATGGTGTCCGGTCCACCTTGAGTGGCCCGTGGCGACTCTATTTTTAAAATAAAAAAACGGGGTTTTTCTAAAATCCCGCGGAAGACATCATTTTCAAAACAAATAAACCAACAACTTTTTTTTAGCGAGAGGGACATCACTACAGATGGCGACTCCGCTGGGGAGATTTTTTAGTTTTCAAAAATAAAAGAGAGTCGAGCTTTTTAAATAATTACCGCTTTATTAATATTAGAAGTTTCGGATTAAATTGACTATTAAACTAACATTCAGTTATAATTGTGCGTTTATTTTAACGCATTTAAAATATATGGCATATAAACTCGCTTTTTTAAATAGGGAAAACGCTAATGCTTTCGTGGAGATATCGTTCTCCCGTATAGGCCTAGAAAGTACCTTCGGGGCTCGAGTACCTTATGCTTTCGCAAGGATATCGTTTCTTCGTACAGGCATAAGCGAATGGGTCCCCCTAAATTGAACCCGGTTGAAAGGAGCCTATAATGGGTAATGATCGGGGGCCTTGCTACTCTTAGTAGGAGACAACAAGGACAATTCGGGTGCCTCTTAGCACCAAACCTGCATATAGTGGCCTATAGAGCCCACCTTGTTAGAGCCATGTCGATACTCTGCCCGTTAGTGGTCACTCTATTTAGGCTCTGGTGCCTTATTTCTTGTTTATGTACAGTTTTTTAATTACTCCATTTTTGTCATATTTATCATTTGTTTATTTTTTAATCATTTTATTCGATACTACCTCATTTCATTTTCATTTTCATTTTCATCACATCAATTTCATTTGCATCATTACACAACATCATCACAATCTTAATTTTGCATTGCATTCACATAAATAACTTTGCATTTAATACACATTTTGCATATAGATGCATCAATTTTAAAATCGGTCATCGGGATGTCCCGCGTCATTAATACCAGAGAAAGCAAAGTCTGCCAATTCAGCACCATTACCAAACCTCCACAAAAACTCAGTATGGGGGCATCTCTCGACAAGTGCCAAATTCCAACATTCATCTATCATTCTCCATCACCGAAATTAACCCACCACCTTTCATCCTTCATAAATCATTCGCACTCACCATTTCCAACCGAAAACACAATAAAGTTTTTTCCATCCCCACTACCATCGCTACACATCGACCAAAATACTCGAACAAAGAACCTCTCATTTCACTATCTGAACCCTTATGTTTGAGTCCTTTTGAACTCTCGACTTACCATCACCCGACAACCAAGCCCTCCAACTCTACCATTCTACCCAAAGCCATTCAAAAAAATTGAAAGCCGAGCAAACCTTTGCTACCATTCTTTTGGATCATACCTCTACATCCCAAATGCTAAACACCAATCGCCATCTACAGCGTTCCACCTAATCCGAAAGTGATAGGCGACCAAGAACCAACATGACAAATCATAAACCCAACTTAAGAGGCAACGCAACGCATTCGCGAGAGCACTGAAAGTCATCCAAAAAGGCGATGATGCAACTCAAAGTTGAAACATTATACAAAGGCATTCCCGAACAATATGTAAAAGTTTGGGGTATCCAAACAAGAAAAATGAGTCCAAAGAAGATGTTCGAACCCAGGACAAAGTCGGGCACTTTGCCGCATGAAAGGACCAAGAACCCGACATGACCAGTCAGGGGCATCCCTTTGAAGACCAAAAAAAATCAAATCATGTGGCATTCATTCATCTTGCATTGAATCATTCTTGCATACATCATACATTTAGATTAAGTGCATACACCAAAATCACCATGCATTTAGACTAGACACATGTATTAGGCACAAATTTAGTTGCACTCATGGTGCATTTATTTGTGCGGGCGAACAAGTCCACAAAAGGGATCAAAGAGCCTCATCCATGAGGGCAACAACACGACGACCAACCTTAGTCTTAGAGGAGGCTAAACACAAAGAGGATGCTGAAACCTCAATAAAAGGTAATAGCGACAAATTTTGTGAACATTTACTAATTAATGTTTTTTTTTTCATTTGCAGGTCATACCTCTCTACCAGTAGAGCAGCATAAGTAGCCTTTTTCAGATCTTGCCTTCGTCATTGTTGATAGGCCAACATTTCCAGATTTTGCTTTACCGTTGATGGTGCAGCAGTATAGACATCCTGAAGATATCGTTTCTCCGTTGATGGTGCAACAGATCTGAACCTTTCCCCAAACAGATCGAATTTCTATTCAGATCTTGTTTCTCCGCTGATGGTGTAGCCAGTTACAAGAAAAAAAGAGAGTAAAAATCAAAAATCGAAAATATCAAAAATGAAAAAATCAAGACCTATTTAGTCCTCCGCTGATGGAGTGGCTAGGTCCAAGCTGTCGTCGTCCTTAGATCATGCTCTCCGCTGATGGTGTAGCCGGTTCCAGGTCTTCATCATCTAATCCAGTCCTCCGCTGATGGAGTGGCTGAGTCCAAGCTCTCGTCGTCCTCAGATCCTGCTCTCCGATGATGGTGTAGCCGGTTCCGGTTGTTGTCGCTATCCGATCCGATCCTCCGCTGATGGAGTGGTGGGTCCAAGCTCCCATCGTCCTCAGATCTTGCTCTCCGCTGATGGTGTAGCCGGTTTTAGGTCGTCATCATCCAATCCAGTCTTCCGCTGATGGAGTAGCTGGGTCCAAGCTCCCGTCGTCCTTAGATCCTGCTCTCCGCTGATGGTGTAGCCGATTCCAGGTCGTCATTGTCCAATCCAGTCCTCTGCTGATGGAGTGGCCGAGTCAAAGCTCGTCGTCTTGACCTGCTCTCCGCTGATGGTGTAGCCGGTTCCAGTGTCGTCATTGTCCAATCCAGTCTTCGGCCCGATAGAGTGGCGGGTCCAAGCTCCCGTCGTCTTTTGACCCTGCTCTCCGCTGATGGTGTAGCCGGTTCTAGGTCATCATTGTCCAATCCAGTCATCCGCTGATGGAGTGGTCAGGTCCAAGCTCTCGTCTTCCTCAGATCCTGCTCTCCGCGATGGTGTAGCGGTTCCGTGTCATTATTGTCCAATCCGGTCCTCCGCTGATGGAGTGGTCGGGTTCAAGCTCTTGTCGTCCTCGGATCCTGCTTTCGCGCGATGGTGTAGCGGTTCCGTGTCTTCATTGTCCAATCCGGTCCTCTGCGATGGAGTGGCCGGGTCCAAGCTCCCGTCGTCCTAAGATCATGCTCTCCGCTGATGGTGTAGCCAGTTCAAGGTCGTCTTTGTCTAATCTAGTCCTCTGATGAAAGAGTGGTCGGGTCCAAGCTTCCGTCGTCCTCAGATCTTGCTCTCTGCTGCTAATGTAGCCGGTTCCAGGTCGTCATTGTCCAATCCAGTCCCTACTGATGGAGTGGCCAGGTTCAAGCTCCCGTCGTCCTCAAATCTTGCTCTCCGCTGATGGTGTAGCCGATTCCTGGTCGTCATTATCCGATCCAGTCCCTCCGCTGATAGAGTGGCTAGGTCCAAGTTGCTGCTATCCTACTTCTCCACGATGGTGTAGTAGGGTTCGATTAATGTTACGCTTCTCCGTTGATGGCGAGGTTAGATCTAACTTTACCGATTTTCAAGTTCTAGCTAAAAAGAAAAAAAAAGAAAAAAATCAAAGAAAAAAAAAAAAAAAAATCAAAGAAAAATGAAAAAAAAAAAAAAATTAGAGAAAAAGAAAAAAAGAAGAAAAAAATCAAAGAAGTCAAAAAATGAAGAAAAAAAATGAAAAAATCAAAAGAAAATTTATCAACTTTCATCGCCCGATCTAGTCCCTCCGTGATGGGTGGCTAGGTACAAGCTATCGTCGTCCTCTGATCCTGCTCTTCACTGATGGTGTAGCCGGTTCCAGGTCGTCATTATCCGATCTAGTCCTCTGTGATGGAGTTGCTAGGTCCAATCTGCGATCGTCATCCGATCTTGCTCTCCGTGATGGTGTAGCGGTCTCGGTCGCCATTATCCGATCCATCCCTCCGTGATGGGGTGGTTGAATCCATGTTACCAACGTTCTCCGATCTTACTTCTCCGTTGATGGAATAGTAGGGTCCAACATCTATCTTTCGACCCGGTCTCTTCATCGGTGTTGTAGCCAGGTCATTTTTACTCTCGTATTACCATAAGAAAAAAAAACAAACAACAAAAAAAGGAGAAAAGGTTGTCAGTTTTCTGATATTGCCTCTTCGTCAGAGTTGTAGCTGGACCAGATAAGGGAACTTTCATCCTCCGATCCTGCCTCTTCGTCAGTGTTGCAACTGGATCAAATTTTGTAGACCCTACCTCTTTAAATTCGGTATTGCAAATTGGGTCAAATTTTCTTTAGGTATTATCGTCGTCAATAACATAGTAAGCCATACTCATTTTGCTTCCCCAACAGACAACCCCCTATTTTGAAGATTTTGCTTCCCAAAAGTGACAAGGTAGATTAACCAAGACAAAAAAGAAGACCTACATCAAAATGGAAGAAGATCTACAGAAGAACGAAGACATGCGTCAAGAGGGGAGAAGCTCAGCTGAACCGGACAAAACGGGTCATTCTTAGTCTTTGCTCCATTGTTGTTACACAACAATGAGCAAAGAGAACAAATCATCATAACCGCGTTTGACCCGAACTCGACCCGATATCTGACCCGAATCTAAGAATTTGACCCGAACCAGAAAACAAACCCTAACCTAGCTTAATTTTGCAGCCGCCGCCATACACCCCTGCTCCCCACCATTATGCTATTGTTCATTGACCCGACCACCATTTCAAAACCTCAAAAATAACCCTTAATCCCAAAAATAACCCCAATCCCTTATCCCTAAATCCAACTTAGAAATATATATATATAATATAATAAATAAACCATAAATAACCCTCTGCCACACACCATGCTAGCACCACATGCCCTGCAAAACTCCACCCTGCACACGCCAAACCCTCGACCATGCCCTACCATCTCACTAAAATCCAGGTTTTCTCCATTATATCTGCTGCATCAAATCAAAAAGAAAAAGGGTTGGTGTAGGAGATTCGGTATATAAACCAAAACAAAAAAGTAAATGAATGGGATGATGAAAAAAGAGAATTTTGTAAGGAATTTCAGATCAAAAGTGTAAGATTCTAACAAGTTCGAAATAAAAAAATTTGAGATCCAAATTTCTGTTTCTTTCTTTTCTTCAAATCAAACATCAAAACAGATTTAAAAAAAATTAAAACCTTTTTGTTTTTAATCTCATTTTGAAAAAAAGGAGGTAAAAGGGGAATCCGAAGCTTACCTCGCTGGAAACTCCACCGGCCGTGAGGCCGCGAGGCCGGTGAACGGCCGAAAGGTCGGGTGATGAACGGCGCCGGTTTGAATTGGAGAAGGAAAAGATGAGAGTTAGGGTTTGGTTTTATTTTAAAGTCTGGTTCGAATGAAATAAAAAACCCAAACATTGTTTTAAACGCAGCTATTAAAACGACACCGTTTGGTGTCCATGTTTTACGAAAACGGTCAAATTGTGCTTAGGGTCCTCAAGTTCTTTTCACGCCTTCACTTCTGTCTGTGGTTTAATTCTGTTTTCAGTCATTAAATTTTGTATGCGTGTTTATTTTGGCTTTCAGTTTCTGTTTCATTTCATTTCAATCACCATATTTAAATTCCAGCACTTTATTTCTGTTAGCTTACATTTATTTCCTTATATTTCGTATTTGTTGCATTTTAGTCCCTAATATTTGTCACTTATGCCATGTAAATTATCACATCATGCATTTTAATCACTAGTTCATGCTTTTTATTTGGTTCACATATTTTAGCATGGTTATTATTATTTATTATTATTATTTTATTATTATTATTATTATAATATTTATACAAAATAATTTTTTTATATATTATATACATATTAAGATTATATATTTTTATTATTATGTATATATGATTTTTTTTTCTACAACCCATATTTTATGTATAACTTTTTATATTTTCTATATTTCTATATCATATATATATATATATATATAAGTTTTTCACATTACATTTGTAAAATATGTATAGTATTTTATTTAATTACTACATATATAATATAAATAAATACCTTTTTTTTTTAAAAAATAATAACATATATAAATTATTAAATTTAAATATATCTAGATATTTTTAGGTATAAATATTAAATATTTTACCTTAATTATTATATTTTTAAGTTATATTAATATTTATGTATATATGTTTCATATTAGTATGTTATTTATGTTAGATTAGTATTTTATTATGTTAGTATTTATTTATATTTTTATAATCGCATTATATTTATTTATGTTTGCCATGTTTTTTAAGTTTACATTTCGAAAATATAAATTGTCAATGCGGTACCCTTTTATTAGAGTGTAGATGAGGCCAATATCAGGCGTAGTGATGGTGGTTGGGCGTTTACTCTCGGATAATGGGGCTCTTAAAATTTACTACTCGCACATATAACCAATTTTAATTTAATCGTCACTTTAATCCGGAAAGTCAATATTAATAAAGCGGTAATTATTAAAGTACCAATTTTGGGCGGTGTGGGGTGCTAATCCTTCCCCATCCTAATCGACTCTGAAACCCATCAATTTTAAATCTCTGGTTTTCATGGTGTCCGGTCCACCTTGAGTGGCCCGTGGCGACTCTATTTTTAAAATAAAAAAACGGGGTTTTTCTAAAATCCCGCGGAAGACATCATTTTCAAAACAAATAAACCAACAACTTTTTTTTAGCGAGAGGGACATCACTACAGATGGCGACTCCGCTGGGGAGATTTTTTAGTTTTCAAAAATAAAAGAGAGTCGAGCTTTTTAAATAATTACCGCTTTATTAATATTAGAAGTTTCGGATTAAATTGACTATTAAACTAACATTCAGTTATAATTGTGCGTTTATTTTAACGCATTTAAAATATGGCATATAAACTCGCTTTTTTAAATAGGGGAAAACGCTAATGCTTTCGTGGAGATATCGTTCTCCCGTATAGGCCTAGAAAGTACCTTCGGGGCTCGAGTACCTTATGCTTTCGCAAGGATATCGTTTCTTCGTACAGGCATAAGCGAATGGGTCCCCCTAAATTGAACCCGGTTGAAAGGAGCCTATAATGGGTAATGATCGGGGGCCTTGCTACTCTTAGTAGGAGACAACAAGGACAATTCGGGTGCCTCTTAGCACCAAACCTGCATATAGTGGCCTATAGAGCCCACCTTGTTAGAGCCATGTCGATACTCTGCCCGTTAGTGGTCACTCTATTTAGGCTCTGGTGCCTTATTTCTTGTTTATGTACGCTTTTTAATTACTCCATTTTTGTCATATTTATCATTTGTTTATTTTTTAATCATTTTATTCGATACTACCTCATTTCATTTTCATTTTCATTTTCATCACATCAATTTCATTTGCATCATTACACAACATCATCACAATCTTAATTTTGCATTGCATTCACATAAATAACTTTGCATTTAATACACATTTTGCATATAGATGCATCAATTTTAAAATCGGTCATCGGGATGTCCCGCGTCATTAATACCAGAGAAAGCAAAGTCTGCCAATTCAGCACCATTACCAAACCTCCACAAAAAACTCAGTATGGGGCATCTCTCGACAAGTGCCAAATTCCAACATTCATCTATCATTCTCCATCACCGAAATTAACCCACCACCTTTCATCCTTCATAAATCATTCGCACTCACCATTTCCAACCGAAAACACAATAAAGTTTTTTCCATCCCCACTACCATCGCTACACATCGACCAAAATACTCGAACAAAGAACCTCTCATTTCACTATCTGAACCCTTATGTTTGAGTCCTTTTGAACTCTCGACTTACCATCACCCGACAACCAAGCCCTCCAACTCTACCATTCTACCCAAAGCCATTCAAAAAAATTGAAAGCCGAGCAAACCTTTGCTACCATTCTTTTGGATCATACCTCTACATCCCAAATGCTAAACACCAATCGCCATCTACAGCGTTCCACCTAATCCGAAAGTGATAGGCGACCAAGAACCAACATGACAAATCATAAACCCAACTTAAGAGGCAACGCAACGCATTCGCGAGAGCACTGAAAGTCATCCAAAAAGGCGATGATGCAACTCAAAGTTGAAACATTATACAAAGGCATTCCCAGAACAATATGTAAAAGTTTGGGGGTATCCAAACAAGAAAAATGAGTCCAAAGAAGATGTTCGAACCCAGGACAAAGTCGGGGCACTGCCGCATGAAAGGACCAAGAACCCGACATGACCAGTCAGGGGCATCCCTTTGAAGACCAAAAAAAATCAAATCATGTGGCATTCATTCATCTTGCATTGAATCATTCTTGCATACATCATACATTTAGATTAAGTGCATACACCAAAATCACCATGCATTTAGACTAGACACATGTATTAGGCACAAATTTAGTTGCACTCATGGTGCATTTATTTGTGCGGGCGAACAAGTCCACAAAAGGGATCAAAGAGCCTCATCCATGAGGGCAACAACACGACGACCAACCTTAGTCTTAGAGGAGGCTAAACACAAAGAGGATGCTGAAACCTCAATAAAAGGTAATAGCGACAAATTTTGTGAACATTTACTAATTAATGTTTTTTTTTTCATTTGCAGGTCATACCTCTCTACCAGTAGAGCAGCATAAGTAGCCTTTTTCAGATCTTGCCTTCGTCATTGTTGATAGGCCAACATTTCCAGATTTTGCTTTACCGTTGATGGTGCAGCAGTATAGACATCCTGAAGATATCGTTTCTCCGTTGATGGTGCAACAGATCTGAACCTTTCCCCAAACAGATCGAATTTCTATTCAGATCTTGTTTCTCCGCTGATGGTGTAGCCAGTTACAAGAAAAAAAGAGAGTAAAAATCAAAAATCGAAAATATCAAAAATGAAAAAATCAAGACCTATTTAGTCCTCCGCTGATGGAGTGGCTAGGTCCAAGCTGTCGTCGTCCTTAGATCATGCTCTCCGCTGATGGTGTAGCCGGTTCCAGGTCTTCATCATCTAATCCAGTCCTCCGCTGATGGAGTGGCTGAGTCCAAGCTCTCGTCGTCCTCAGATCCTGCTCTCCGATGATGGTGTAGCCGGTTCCAGGTTGTCGTCATCCGATCCAGTCCTCCGCTGATGGAGTGGCTGGGTCCAAGCTCCCATCGTCCTCAGATCTTGCTCTCCGCTGATGGTGTAGCCGGTTTTAGGTCGTCATCATCCAATCCAGTCTTCCGCTGATGGAGTAGCTGGGTCCAAGCTCCCGTCGTCCTTAGATCCTGCTCTCCGCTGATGGTGTAGCCGATTCCAGGTCGTCATTGTCCAATCCAGTCCTCTGCTGATGGAGTGGCCGAGTCCAAGCTCTCGTCGTCTTCTGACCCTGCTCTCCGCTGATGGTGTAGCCGGTTCCAGGTCGTCATTGTCCAATCCAGTCTTCCGCTGATAGAGTGGCCGGGTCCAAGCTCCCGTCGTCTTTTGACCCTGCTCTCCGCTGATGGTGTAGCCGGTTCTAGGTCATCATTGTCCAATCCAGTCATCCGCTGATGGAGTGGTCAGGTCCAAGCTCTCGTCTTCCTCAGATCCTGCTCTCCGCTGATGGTGTAGCCGGTTCCAGGTCATTATTGTCCAATCCGGTCCTCCGCTGATGGAGTGGTCGGGTTCAAGCTCTTGTCGTCCTCAGATCCTGCTTTCCGCTGATGGTGTAGCCGGTTCCAGGTCTTCATTGTCCAATCCGGTCCTCTGCTGATGGAGTGGCCGGGTCCAAGCTCCCGTCGTCCTAAGATCATGCTCTCCGCTGATGGTGTAGCCAGTTCCAGGTCGTCTTTGTCTAATCTAGTCCTCTGATGAAAGAGTGGTCGGGTCCAAGCTTCCGTCGTCCTCAGATCTTGCTCTCTGCTGCTAATGTAGCCGGTTCCAGGTCGTCATTGTCCAATCCAGTCCCTACTGATGGAGTGGCCAGGTTCAAGCTCCCGTCGTCCTCAAATCTTGCTCTCCGCTGATGGTGTAGCCGATTCCTGGTCGTCATTATCCGATCCAGTCCCTCCGCTGATAGAGTGGCTAGGTCCAAGTTGCTGCTATCCTACTTCTCCACTGATGGTGTAGTAGGGTTCCAGTTAATGTTCTGCTTCTCCGTTGATGGCGAGGTTAGATCTAACTTTACTGATTTTCAAGTTCTAGCTAAAAAAGAAAAAAAGAAAAAATCAAAGAAAAAAAAAGAAAAAATCAAAGAAAAAATGAAAAAAAAGAAAAAATTAGAGAAAAAAGAAAAAAAGAAGAAAAAAATCAGAAGAAGTCAAAAAATGAAGAAAAAAATGAAAAAATCAAAAGAAAATTTATCAACTTTCATCGCCCGATCTAGTCCCTCCGCTGATGGAGTGGCTAGGTACAAGCTATCGTCGTCCTCTGATCCTGCTCTTCACTGATGGTGTAGCCGGTTCCAGGTCGTCATTATCCGATCTAGTCCTCTGCTGATGGAGTTGCTAGGTCCAATCTGCAGTCGTCATCTGATCTTGCTCTCCGCTGATGGTGTAGCCGGTCTCAGGTCGCCATTATCTGATCCAGTCCCTCCGCTGATGGGGTGGTTGAATCCATGTTACCAACGTTCTCCGATCTTACTTCTCCGTTGATGGAATAGTAGGGTCCAACATCTATCTTTCGACCCGGTCTCTTCATCGGTGTTGTAGCCAGGTCATTTTTACTCTCGTATTACCATAAGAAAAAAAAACAAACAACAAAAAAAGGAGAAAAGGTTGTCAGTTTTCTGATATTGCCTCTTCGTCAGAGTTGTAGCTGGACCAGATAAGGGAACTTTCATCCTCCGATCCTGCCTCTTCGTCAGTGTTGCAGCTGGATCAAATTTTGTAGACCCTACCTCTTTCGTCGGTATTGCAGCTGGGTCAAATTTTCTTTAGGTATTATCGTCGTCAATAACATAGTAAGCCATACTCATTTTGCTTCCCCAACAGACAACCCCCTATTTTGAAGATTTTGCTTCCCAAAAGTGACAAGGTAGATTAACCAAGACAAAAAAGAAGACCTACATCAAAATGGAAGAAGATCTACAGAAGAACGAAGACATGCGTCAAGAGGGGAGAAGCTCAGCTGAACCGGACAAAACGGGTCATTCTTAGTCTTTGCTCCATTGTTGTTACACAACAATGAGCAAAGAGGGGCAACTGTCATAACCCGTTTTGACCCGAACTCGACCCGATATCTGACCCGAATCTAAGAATTTGACCCGAACCAGAAAACAAACCCTAACCTAGCTTAATTTTGCAGCCGCCGCCATACACCCCTGCTCCCACCGCCGCTGCGCTGTTCAGCCGCCGACCACCATTTCAAAACCTCAAAAATAACCCTTAATCCCAAAAATAACCCCAATCCCTTATCCCTAAATCCAACTTAGAAATATATATATATAATATAATAAATAAACCATAAATAACCCTCTGCCACACACCATGCTAGCACCACATGCCCTGCAAAACTCCACCCTGCACACGCCAAACCCTCGACCATGCCCTACCATCTCACTAAAATCCAGGTTTTCTCCATTATATCTGCTGCATCAAATCAAAAAGAAAAAGGGTTGGTGTAGGAGATTCGGTATATAAACCAAAACAAAAAAGTAAATGAATGGGATGATGAAAAAAGAGAATTTTGTAAGGAATTTCAGATCAAAAGTGTAAGATTCTAACAAGTTCGAAATAAAAAAATTTGAGATCCAAATTTCTGTTTCTTTCTTTTCTTCAAATCAAACATCAAAACAGATTTAAAAAAAATTAAAACCTTTTTGTTTTTAATCTCATTTTGAAAAAAAGGAGGTAAAAGGGGAATCCGAAGCTTACCTCGCTGGAAACTCCACCGGCCGTGAGGCCGCGAGGCCGGTGAACGGCCGAAAGGTCGGGTGATGAACGGCGCCGGTTTGAATTGGAGAAGGAAAAGATGAGAGTTAGGGTTTGGTTTTATTTTAAAGTCTGGTTCGAATGAAATAAAAAACCCAAACATTGTTTTAAACGCAGCTATTAAAACGACACCGTTTGGTGTCCATGTTTTACGAAAACGGTCAAATTGTGCTTAGGGTCCTCAAGTTCTTTTCACGCCTTCACTTCTGTCTGTGGTTTAATTCTGTTTTCAGTCATTAAATTTTGTATGCGTGTTTATTTTGGCTTTCAGTTTCTGTTTCATTTCATTTCAATCACCATATTTAAATTCCAGCACTTTATTTCTGTTAGCTTACATTTATTTCCTTATATTTCGTATTTGTTGCATTTTAGTCCCTAATATTTGTCACTTATGCCATGTAAATTATCACATCATGCATTTTAATCACTAGTTCATGCTTTTTATTTGGTTCACATATTTTAGCATGGTTATTATTATTATTATTGTTATTGTTATTATTATTATTATTATTATTATTATTATATTTATACAAAATAATCTATTTTTTATATATTATATACATATTAAGATTATATATTTTTATTATTATGTATATATGATTTTTTTTCTACAACCCATATTTTATGTATAACTTTTTATATTTTCTATATTTCTATATCATATATATATATATATAAGTTTTTACGCACATTTGTAAAATATGTATAGTATTTTATTTAATTACTACATATATAATATAAATAAGTACCTTTTTAATAATAACATATATAAATTATTAACTTTAAATATATCTAGATATTTTTAGGTATAAATATTAAATATTTTACCTTAATCATTATATTTTTAAGTTATATTAATATTTGTGTATGTATGTTTCATATTAGTATGTTATTTATGTTAGATTAGTATTTTATTATGTTAGTATTTATTTATATTTTTATCGCATTGTATTTATTTATGTTTGCTATGTTTTTTTAAGTTTACATTTCGGAAATATAAATTGTCAATGCGGTGCCCTTTTATTCGAGTGTAAACGGGGCCAGTATCAGGCGTAGTGATGGTGGTTGGGCGTTTACTCTCGGATAACGGGGCTCTTAAAATTTACTCGCACATATAACCGAATTTTAATTTAATCGTCACTTTAATCCGGAAAGTCCAATATTAATAAAGCGGTAATTATTAAAGTACCAATTTTGGGCGGTGTGGGGGTGCTAATCCTTCCCCATCCTAACCGACTCCTGAACCCATCAATTTTAAATCTCTGGTTTTCATGGTGTCCGGTCCACCTTGAGTGGCCGGTGGCGACTCCATTTTCAAAATAAAAAACGGGTTTTTCTAAAATCCCGCGGAAGACATCATTTTCAAAACAAATAAACCAACAACCTTTTTTTAGCGAGATGGACATCGCTGCAGTTAGACACCAAAATGGCCCAAAAAAACGTTAGGCACCAAACCGAAAAAAAAGGTATAGGTTAGGCACCTTTCTGACTAAAAGCCAATGATAATAGGTAATGTACCGAGTATATAAATGTAGGAAAAAGAGTAAAGTACAATTATAATAATATTTATTATCATTTGAAAAATATATATTTTAGCATTTCCATTCAAAAAAAATATAGGCTTAATATATATTATATATTAGGAAAATACTTTGATACACAAGCTTGTTTACACAAATCTTTTAATTATAGGTTTAGGGTTTTAGGTTAGGGTTTAAAGGTTTAGTGTGTAGGGTGTAGAATTTAAGGTTCATGGTTAGAGTTTAGGGTTTGAGGCTTAGGTTTAGGTTTTAGGGTGGTAGGGTTTGAGATTTAGGTTTTAAATTTTATAAAAGAATTGTGTAAATATTTTTTACACAACTTGTGTATCAAAATATAACCCTATATATTAATGCATTTGTTATTTATGTTGAGCTTATATGATTCTTCTCATTGTGTTTTAATTATTTTTATGTTACCTTTGTATTATATCTCGCTTTTAAGATTATTTTATATTTTAACTATTTTATTGTATTATGCATAAATTTATCGTATATTGTTTTTTTACAAATCCTAATCCTACCTAGAGGAGAGGGCAAAGGGGATTCTAGAAGAAGGAAGGGGAATGCTTCTAGTGAGTCTCGAACCCATGGCCAACGAAAATATGAGGGAACAAAGATGAATAGCTTGATCAATCGAATTTGCTCAATTCATCATATATTTTAATTGCTTGTGTTATTCAATTTTAATATTATGTAATAAAATAAAGGCTTAACTACAAAATAAGTGTCCGAATTAGGTCTTTTTGTAATAGGTGTTTAAAGTGTTTTTTGGCTGAAATAGGTGCCTAAATTTTCATTTTTAGATTATTTTAAAGCCGACTGAGGCACCTACTTTGGCCAAAAAAACTTTAGGTATCTATTTCAGCTAAAATACTTTATCTATTGCAAAAAGAGATATAGTTTAAGCACATATTTTATAATTGGCTTAAATATACATTTGGTACCTGAACTATACACCTTCTCCCAAATTGGTACTTAAAGATTTTTTTCTCACAAGTTGGTACCTGAACTAAACATCTTCTCCCAAGTTGGTACTTAAAGAATTTTTGCTCCCAAGTTGGTACTTGAATTAGGCACCTTCTCCCAAGTTGATACCAAAACTTATACATTCTATCATTTTTGGTCCTAATTCGAAATAATTCAATGAATTTAACCCTTTATATTTAAAAAATCTTGTCAATTTGCTATTTGCTATGCTTTTAAATTGTTTGTTTTTCTCATATAAAGGTTATCACTTTCCTGGTATAAAAAATTTAACAGGAACTTGATGTTATTTTATGGTAGAATGCAGTTATCGTATTGTTGTTTTGATCCGTTAGGCTTGTTTAATCCGAAAGTATCGCAAAAATGACTAAATTGATGGTGTTTTTAAATACAAATGGTTAAATTTATTGAATTATTTTGAATTAGGACCAAATTGATAGAATTTATAAGTTTTGGGACTAAATATGTTAATAAAAGTATTGAAATAGTGGATGGAATTAAAGTTTAGGTACCAAAATGGGAGCAAAAATTCTTTAAGTGTCAACTTGAGAAAAAATGTCTAGTTCAAATATCGGCTTGGGAGTACAAATTCTTTACGCACCAACTTGAGAGAAAGGGCATAATTCAGGTATCAAATGCATATTTAAACCTAAAATAATAAGCAGGCAGTTGCCTTGTCCCTTGTGCATGCATCTTAAAGGTGGCCCAATACGTTGGTAAACTAAAAATATGAAAGATCCGGTCTAATGTAGAGAAATCCAGATCATTCAAGTTTAAGGAGAAATGGCAATGATCCCCAGTTTCTTGGTAAAATACCAAATTCCTTTTAAGCTTCTTATAAATACCGTACACATCCTAGCTTCTTAGGAACAAGGAAGCAGTATCAGACATTCGGTAATACTCACTAATCTCATCACTTTCAATCTCTCTCGTTTTCTGAGTTGTCTTTGTTTCCAACTTTAAGGAGAAATGGCAATGATTCCCAGTTTCTTGGGCAACCCAAGTAGCAGCATCTTCGATCCCTTCTCCCTTGATGTTTGGGATCCGTTCAAGGACTTCCCTTTACCTTCTTCACTCACCAGGCAAGCCTCCGATACCTCTGCATTCGTCAACGCCCGAATCGACAGGAAGGAGACCCCAGAAGCTCACGTCTTCAAGGCTGATCTTCCTGGACTCAAGAAAGAAGTCAAAGTGGAGGTTGAGGATGACAGGGTTCTTCAAATCTCCGGAGAGAGGAATGTGGAAAAGGAAGACAAGAACGATACTTGGCACCGGGTTGAACGCAGCGGTGGCAGGTTTATGAGGAGATTCCGGCTGCCTGACAACGTCAAAATGGATCAAGTTAAAGCTTCCATGGAAAATGGGGTTCTCACTGTTACTGTTCCCAAGCTGGAAGTGAAGAAGCCTGACGTCAAATCCATTGAAATTTCTGGTTAAATACTCCCTGTTTGCTTGCAGGTTTTGTCGATAATATTGGGACTTGCTTACTCTTCGAGTTTCAGAAGTTTTCATATGTTGTTTTGTCCTGTTGAATTGATAAATAAAGTCTCCAACTTGTGTTGATTTTGGCGGGTAACGCTATCTATAACTATAATGTAAGAAGTTGATAATAATATCTTAAATTCCTGTTCCATGCTTTCATTTCTTACACTTTTGCTGAAGCCGTGACATTGCAATTGGAACTTTCATTCAACATAGAGATTGAAATATACTATGTTTAACAATTCTATGTAACTTCTCTCTAAATTTGCAACTCTTAAGTTTGGTGCTTCGTTTTTGTTAACGTAACTAATCAATTAGCTTTGATAATATAATAGATATAGAGCAACAGCTTCTAAAAAAATGAAATACTGCCATTAGCTAATTAGTTTTTTATTAGGGAAAAACTAGATTCAGTTTAAGAAATACTAGCCATAGCTTTCAAAGTATATGAGTAACTCAAAACAGTTTACCTTCGATCCGATTACCAATCATGCTATGGTCTGTTTGTTGACAAACAATGAGCCCTGCAATTTTGAAAGAAAACCAACCAAAGGGTAGCAAAAGAATGGAGTATTCGGTGTAGAAAGAGAGGAAATGAAAAACGATAGTAAGATATGGATTAAGATGCTTAAATAATGGACCGACATGGTTGAAAGCTTGAAACTGCTATAACAAAGGACTCTTTAATCTTCAGCCTAAACTTTACGGGACAATGATGGCCAGGCTCCTAGCCTCCTACATTACTACAAGCCTTCTTAATTAATAGCTCTGGCCTGGCCTACAACTTAGAATTGGGAAAAGGAGGCCAATAGAGAACCAGCTAAAGATTGGCTAGAACATGCTTCAGGCATGAAGGAAATATAAACAAACAAGTTGGAAGGGATTTTAGACTAAGTGGATGAGAAAACGGAGAAAGAGAAAGATAAGATAATCCGCAAAACAAAATATATGAAAATATTTTTTATTTAACATGCAAGCAGCCAAGAAAGAATGAAAGCCATGTTGAAGAAGACAAGGCTTGTTATCTAAGAAAACTAGTAGTATGCAATTTATTCCAATGCCAGTAAAAAATGCATGCAGATGCATTTGAGAAGTACATTCAATGAAATCGTCTTCAGCGTATGGAATTGCAAAAATCATTTTCTTTGGATCGCGAGCTCTGAATCCACGTTTCTTTCGAAATAGATCGAACGACTTAGATTTTTTCACTCTCTGCAATGAAATGCTAATATCCGACTTTAATATTATTCCAGGGATCAACTTGTAGGACAAATCCTTGTGAATTACACGTGAAGTACGCCCTACTAGTAGCTTTAGTCACCACCAATTTGACACTTTAAGATCTGTGATCAAATTGTTGCAGACAAACAAAAGGCAAAAAGATTGTCAGCCAACTCAAGTGTAGGGTGTAGTTTAGGGGATAATTTATCAAATAAGCCTTCGTTTTAACCCAGCCATCTCTTCCATAATGAATTTTTTTCAGTTTTTGTAAACCGGTATGGAACTTAAAGTTAGATAGCAAATAGCAATAACAATGATATTTGTAAATTTGTATTTTGGCTGGAGCAAGATTTTGTTGTTTTCAGTTCCATTGCCATTAACCGTTGCTGCATGTTCATCTGCAACGAAAATTGCAGAAATTTAATTTTAATAGTGGGATGTATCTTGATAAGGAATCTAGAAATTGATTAACAGTACCCCAGTAAATGAACTAAACAAGTGAAAATTTGAGAATAAAAGCTGTTATTTGTATTAATAGAATTTCTCAGAAGAGAATACATCTGATCATCTCTTTCTGCCAAAACAACAGAAGGATGTACATCAATGGTCAAAAATTGTATCAACTGATGAAATTGTTTTAGCAGTAGACAACTAATGCAAGCATGAAGTGAGATTAATGAAGACTTCTTCTCTGCAAGGAATTGTGAGACCACCCATAGGATGACTGAATCCGAATTCTTCCTCGGCTATGCCTAACAACTTCTGAAAGGACGGCTGATTCAAAAATGAAATTGGAACTATAAATCTCTTCTTTTGGCTCTCCCCAACATAGACTGCAAAGTATCCTTTGGGAACATCTGTTGAGGTGGAGGCTGTTTCATTAACAAAGATTTTAGATTGACAAAGAATCTGATTGGCCTGAATAATTCTTGGTACACGGATAGCCATTGGTGTTAGTAATTTGAAGTAAGAAGATCCAGGAAGACTTGAACAGATGAATTGTAGAGGACAATGTGAGAATGCCTTGGCTGTGGTGCGGATAATGCACTTGTATATATACATGGATGAATGTATATGGGAAGCTAATGGATTGAGTGGTTGCAACGTATTCTGGTGGGGTTTGGTCAGAAAACATACGAAGCTCAATCACATGCTTGTGTCTTACAACAGATTATTAAGAAATAGGTAGATATTGAGACTCTGCGTCGTTTAACCCATTTGTGTCTTCCAATCACATGCTGATGATATGCTAATTCATAAGCTTTGACAATCTTCATATTAATTATGTCTGCAAACTTTGGTAATCTTCACCCGATTTGTCGGTTTTTGTTCAGATCAGTAGACCTTCATAGTTTGACTAGTTTGTTTTTTCCTCTTGAAGATTTTTCCAAGGGGGGTATACATCCATGCAAGAAGCTTAAACAGGAACAACCAGCTGTTAAAGGCAAATAAGTATCAGGAATTTATAACATGTCCAAGAAGCAAACACTGGCTTGTGTTTCTTGTTGCAGTAACTCATAGGACAAGCCCTTGTGAAGAGCGCATGAAGTGTGTCCTACGGGCTTAAACTAGTCAAAATGTTCCAACTTTTTGGGATGCAAGGCCATGTGATTCCTCCCAATTGATGTCTCTGAAGCATTCTCTCTTCCCCACTCAATTAGCCTGAGACAGCTGACCATATACAGCATTTGCTCTTTATAAATACAGATTCCAATGGATAACTTCACCCTGTGCCGAAGCCTTTCCTAGCAACTTCTCAAAGTTCAAATTCCACACTCTCATTTCCTTATCAAAACAATCTCACAAAAACCATGGGTTTCCGCCTGCCAAGAATTGTTAATGCTAAGCCAAGTCTGAAACGGACTCTTTCATCTTCGGAGACAACAGTGGTGCCCAAAGGCCACTTTGCCGTTTATGTTGGAGAAGAAGAAAAGAAGAGATTTGTAGTCCCGATATCATTTCTGAAGCATCCTTCATTCCAGAATTTGTTGAGTGAAGCTGAAGAAGAGTTTGGTTTCAATCACCCTATGGGTGCTTTGACAATCCCTTGCAGCGAAGAAACTTTCCTTGATCTCACTTGCAGTCTGCAAAGCTCATGAGAAGAAATGACTTGAAAATTGGCTAACAAAGCAGAGAATATGACTGATCTTTAGCTCAAATGACACCTCCCAAATTATATTGTTTAGGAAGCAAGTGTGTAGGGTGGATTGTTTTCTGCAATCCCATGCCCTTGTCAACTATATCGTTTTTTGTAACCAATATATAAATGACATTTTTTCAGAGAAAGTCTTTCATTTCAAGAATTCTGTTTCTGATGTTGTATGGTTAATTTCAGCCAAGATCTACTTTCCTTGTTCTGAAGCCTTTTACTTCATTTCCTACCATCGTGTATCACATAAACTATGATCTGTGACGCCTGGTTAAAAAGGCTTCCATGCATTTAGAAGATCTGTTTGCATGGAATTCGACATTTTCCCTTATAAAAAAACTGTTTTTTCGGAAATATGAAGTCCATCAATGTAAAAGCATCTCATTTCAGGAGTATTGCAGTTGGTACCTATTTGTTTGCTGTCATAGACTTATAGACAAGAACATACGAGATGAGAAAGTACTTATACTTTCAATGAACTTCACGTTTATAACATGGACTTATTGTAACTTTCCTTCAGACCTCTTCGTATATAACATGAACTTTGGGGTTGGCTTTTTATATATAGACCAGAAAACTCTTTGCTCTCATTGCAGTTGAATAGTTGACTTCCCAGGCAGTGCCTGACATAAAACCAGCAAAAAAAAAAATGTTTCAGGTCAAATAAAACGGAACGTTTCTCTTTTTTGGTCGAATCCATGGATCCCTGCAGTCTACATTTGTAACTTGTTTCATAGAACAAACGGAGCAAGCAGCTCTGGTTTATAAATCTTTGGTTTCAATTATCAGAAAACATGTTGGGCATTGCATACCATCTCATTTTGCTGGTCACTCTGCAACTACATGGCATTTCATCCATATGATCTGCTAAGTTAATGTCATTATCTTCTGATAAATAGCATTTCAAATGGGCCATTTTTGTGGTTCCATTGAATGTTCAGCCGTGGTAGATTTGCAACAGCCAACAGAACAAGATTAGGTACCAAATTTGTCAAAATGTAATGGTTAGTTGGGAGGCAAGTCCATGTGATTCCTCAAATCATGTCTTGTAAAGATTTTTTCCAGTGGTATCCGTTTTGGACCTCACATTCAGCCTCAGATTGCTAACCAATGCCATAAACCACTTTCTATAAATAAGACACATTCTAAGCCGAAGCCTTCTCATCCAAGCCTGTTACATATCTTCGATCTTCTACTCGTACAAAAGAATCTATGTCCATCACAAAATCATGGGTTTTCGCTTGCCAACAATTGTTAAGGCCAAGAGTCTAAAACGAGTCTTTCCTTTTCGGAGACTACAACGGTTCCCAAAGGCCACTTTGTTTTTATGTGGGAGAAGCTGATGAAAAGAAGAGATTCGTTTCCCCAATTTCATATCTGAATCACCCTTCGTTCTAAAAGTTGCTGAGTGAAGCTGAAGAAGAATATGGATTTAATCATCCTATGGGTGCTTTAACAATCCCCTGCAGTGAAGAAGCCTTCCTCGATCTCATTTGCTGTTTTGAAAGCTCATGAAAGTTAGATTCGATAATGGCTGACGAAGCAGAAGCTAACCCTCTTTAGCTCAACAGACAAATACAAGTTTGCTTTTCATAGGAAGGGAGTGTAATTGGTGGATTGTTATATGCAATCCCATGCACTTTGTCAAGTTCAATTATTTTTTTTGTAATCATTGTTTAAAGGCTTAATACTTTCAACTTAATTTTGACCATTTTTATCCCCTAACATTTTTACATTTACTTATATTGCTCTCTACGTTAAAAAAATCTATCATTATTCTTTATTTATTTTTAAATTTTAAAATAAAATAAATATATTAAAATATTTATTAATTTAATTAATTTCCTAAAACACCCAAAATACCCTCATCTTCATCCCCCATCATCTCCTTCACTCTTTTTTTTTCCCATCACTCCCGGTGCTGATTTTGCAGCCGAAAACCACCAGTCTCAGGCACCAAAGGCCCGACCTTTTCTGCCACAAAACAAAACCACTGACACCACCCACCAACAAGATAAAAATCCAAGCAAAAATAGAAACAAATCTTAGCATAAATAATAAAATTTTTCATCCCCACATTCAATATGAACCAGTGCCGGATCCGACCAAGGCGCCTCGGAACTGGCCGCCTTGACCGGTGGAGAACAATTAAAACATGTAAAAACCGAATTTTTTTCTCAAATTCTGGAGACCTTCAAACGGAGATGGATCGACTAATATTTGACTGGGCTTTGCTTACCGCGGTGCGAGGAGTTCAGGTCCGGTGGACGACGGAGCTGGCCGGGATCGTTGCAAAACCAAGGAGGATGGGTTTGGGTTCCTGCCGAACCTTCCCAACAATTTTCACGATAAACAGTGAGGAACGGAGGTGAGTGGGGGATCGGGCCTTGATCGGCGCACGTCGGCGGTTCAGATGTGGTGGGTGGTGCAAGCCACGGCAGGGTGGTGGTCGAAGATCGAGCCGGACTGATGGTTTGGAGAAAGCATGAGAACTTTTTGGATCCCCCACCCTTTCTTTATCTCGATGCAACATTAGAAAATTGGGGAAGAAGAGATGGAGAAGAAGATAAGGGTATTTTGGGTATTTTAAGAGATATAATTAAATTAATAAATATTTTAATATATTTATTTTAAAATTTAAAAATAAATAAAGAAAACAAATTTTTTTAATAGATTTATCTTTTTTGGGTTATATGGATAACGACAAAAAAAATTTAAGGGACAAAACGTAGTTTAGAGGATAAGTAAGGCTTGTTTAAATGAAAAGGAACAACTCTCTTTACCAAGCATATTCTAGGCATTGGTATTTTTTACTTTGACTAGTTTTATAGTACATCTAATTTGTGTTTAATAGGTGAATCACATAATTTACCAAACATATATTTCTACTCTAACTTGTTTTATGTTACAAATTAAAGTACAAATGTTCAACATTCCTGGATTACTTATTCATCAAAGATTAACCCAGAAAATAAGAAAGATCCGGTTGCCTTGTTCGTGTTTCATAAAAGTGGCCCAATAAGTTGGTAAACTGAAAATAAGAAAGATCCAGCCCAATATAAAGAAGTCCAGATCATTCGAGTTTATTCTCAATATTTCCCCTCCTAACAACTAACAAGAGTTGGGGAAAATACCAGATTCCTCTTCACCTTCTTATAAATACCCTACATATCCTTTCTTCTTAGGATCAACAAAGCAAAGCAGTGTGGTACACTCGGTAATACTCAAGTATCTCATCACTTTCAATCTCTCTCGTTTTCTAAGTGGTCTTTGATTCTTTCTTTAAGGAGAAATGGCGATGATCCCCGGTTTCTTCGGCAACCAAAGGAGCAGCCTCTTCGATCCCTTCTCCCTCCATGTTTGGGATCCATTCAAGGACTTCCCTTTACCCTCTTCACTCACCACCCAAACCTCCGATGCTTCTGCATTCGTCAATGCCCGAATCGACTGGAAGGAGACCCCAGAAGCTCACGTCTTCAATGCTGATCTTCCTGGTCTCAAGAAAGAAGAAGTCAAAGTGGAGGTTGAGGATGGCAGGGTACTTCAAATCACCGGACAGAGAAATGTTGAAAAGGAAGACAAGAATGATACTTGGCAACGCCTTGAACGCAGCAGTGGCAAGTTTACGAGGAGATTCCGGTTGCCTGACAACGTCAAAATGGATCAAGTTAAAGCTTCCATGGAAAATGGGGTTCTTACTGTTACTGTTCCCAAGCTGGAAGTGAAGAAGCCTGACGTCAAATCCATTGAAATTTCTGGTTAAATACTCCCTGTTTGTTTGCAGGTTTTGTGATAATATTGGGACTTGCTTACTCTTCGAGTTTCAGAAGTTTTATTTTGTTTTGTCCAGTTGAATTGATAAATAAAGTCTCCAACTTGTGTTGATTTTTGGCGTGTAACACCATCTATAGTAATATCTTAATTTCCTGTTCCATGCTGTCATTTCTTACACTTTTGCTGAAGCCGTGACATTGCAATTGAAACTTCCATTAGACAGACACATTGAAATACATTCTCTTTAAGTATAATTCCATGTAAGCAAATCTAGAACATGAAACCAGCAATCACAAAGTTGTGTCCTACTTCTCTCTAAATTTGCAACTCTCAAGTTTGGTGCTTCGTTTTCATGTAAGCAATACTGGTTGACATCCAGGGATTTGCATCTGCTGCCATTCATTATTTTTGGCCTTAAATATTTGACCCTCCTAACTTTGATTATATAATAAATATAGAGCAACAACTATGAAAAAAAATGAAGCACTGCTATGAGCTAGTTATAGTTTTTATTAGGGAGAAGCCATATTCAGTTTAAGAAATAAAAGCATAGCTTTCATAGTATATGTATAGCTCAAAGCAGTTTCCCTTCGATTACCTTTCTAAACTCGGTATTTCGTGTTTTGATATTCTGGATCCTTAGTTCCTACACAACCTTTCATAGATAAGTAGAGATGATGATGAGAGCATGGTCAGGCTAAAAGCATTTGAGTTCTAGTTCTCAAAAGGGCCGATTCTGAAGCCAGAAGCGTCAGTTGAATGTTGATGCATTTTCGGATTAGATGGAGAATTGCAAAGGGGAAATCTTCAGCTTGGCGAACGCCAGAGTCAAGTCTCCTTGTGCTTTGTAATAATACACTGATGCGTGTGAGAGTTGTAATTATAGGCAATCTAAACAGGGAAAGCAATTATGTGTTCCATTTGTTTTGCTGAGATTTTTCAGATTTTGCAAATAATGTCTCCATTTATTTTCTTTTAAGAAATGTGAGGTTCCCATTGACTATAAATGATTAATCTGTGACTTCAAATGCCAAAAATATTTCAGAATCTCTATTCTTTTCATTTGTGACACAATTTCTCCTCTTCAAAATGGCCAAAAAGATAGGGAAAAATATTTACATTGGCTGTTCTTAGTGTACAAAAAATTTGAGAATCTCTATTCTTTTCACTTCTGTTATGTATCCAAACGAGAAGTTATATGAATGAACATTCCTTCATGACAGGGAATTGTCAAAGCACCCATCGGATGATTAAAACCAAACTCTCCCAATAGATGTCTTCTTGGATCTTCTTTATACAAGTGCATTACCCACATCAAAATGTAATTATTTGTTGGGAAGCAAGGCCATCTGATTTCTCCCAATAGATGTCTCCAAAGCATTCTCTCTTCATCACTCAATTTCCCTGGGACAGCTGACCATATAACAACTGCTCTTTATAAATACAGATACCAACGGATACCTTCACCATGTGCCAAAGCCTTTCCTAGCTATTTGTCTAAGTTCCAATTCCACACTCTCATTTCCTCATCCAATCAATCTCACAAAAACCATGGGTTTCCGCCTGCCAAGAATTGTTAATGCTAAGCCGAGTTTGAAACGGACTCTTTCATCTTCGGAGACAACAGTGGTGTCCAAAGGCCACTTTGCTGTTTATGTTGGAGAAGAAGAAAAGAAGAGATTTGTAGTCCCTTTATCATTCCTGAAGCATCCTTCATTCCAGAATTTGTTGAGTGAAGCTGAAGAAGAGTTTGGTTTCAATCACCCTATGGGAGCTTTGACAATCCCTTGCAGCGAAGAAACTTTCATTGATCTCACTTGCAGTCTGCAAAGCTCATGAGAAGCAACTACATGAAAATTGGCTAACCAAGCAGAGATTGACTGATCTATAGCTCAACCGACACCTCCCCAATTTTATTGTTTAGGAAGCAAGTGTCTAAGGTGGATTGTTTTCTGCAATCCCATGCCCTTGTCAACTATATTAATTTTTGTAACCAATATATAAATGACATTTTTTTTTTCAGATGAAGTCTTTCGTTTCAAGAATTATGTTTCTGATGTTGTATGGTTAATTTCAGCCAAGATCTATTTTACTTGTTCTGAATCCTTTTACTTTTTAATCCTGCCATTATGTATCACTTAGCCTATGATAGTGGATATGATTATTCTGATATTCTGCAAGTAAAGTCATTATCTTCTGGCCTTGATTCACTGATAATAGTATTTCAAAATGGGCCATTATAGTCGGTTTCATTGAATGGTGAGCTCTAAGGTACCAAACTTGTCAAAATATTTTTATTTGTTGGGATGCAAGGCCATGTGATTCTTTCCAATTTATTTCTCCAAAGCAAACTCTCTGCACCACTCAATTAGCCTGAGACAGCTGACCGTATACATCATTTGCTCTTTATAAATACACATTCTAATGGATAGCTCCACCCTGTGCCAAAGCCTTTCCTAACTACTTCTCTAAGTTCCAATATCCACTCACATTTCCTCATCTACCAATCTCGAAAAAACCATGGGTTTCCGCTTGCCAAGAATTGTTACTGCTAAGCCGAGTCTGAAACGGAGTCTTTCATCTTCAGAGACAACAGTGGTGCCCAAAGGCCACTTTGCTGTTTATGTTGGAGAAGCTGAAAAAAAGAGATTTGTTGTCCGGATATCATTACTGAAGAATCCTTCATTCCAGAATTTGTTGAGTGAAGCTGAAGAAGAGTTTGGTTTCGATCACCCAAAGGGTGCTTTGACAATCCCTTGCAGCGAAGAAGCCTTCGTAGATCTTATTTGTATCCTGCAAAGCTCATGAGAAAAATGATGTGAAAATTGGCTAACCAAGCAGAGATTGATTGATCATTAGCTCAACTGACACCTCCCAAAATTTATTGTTTAGGAAGCAAGTGTGTAAGGTGGATTGTTTTCTGCACTTGTCAACTATATCAATTTTTGTAACCAGAGTATAAATGCCAAATTCCTTTCAGAGAAACTCTTTCTTTTATGATTTTTTTTCTGATGTTGTGTGAATAATTTCCGCCAAAATCTATTCTCCAAGTCGTGAAGCATTTTATTTCACATTCTGCCATTATTTATCACTTAACCCATTGGACGGATTTAGACTGATTCCAATAGTTTTCATGTTTTATAAATCACAAATATTAGTTTTACCTTTACATGGTAAGAGTCTAAGAGAAAACATAAAATTAAAATTCTGCTAGTCCTATTTAAAAAGGATTCCATGCATTAACAGGGTCTGTTTGCTTGTAAATTCAACTTATTTCCTTACAAACTAAAAAAAATAAATGTTTGGCATATCAGAAATACAGATAAAATCCTCGGTTTAACGTATGGTTTTGAGGCCAAAGCTGCCATTAAACTGAATTTCCAATCTACCTTAAGTTTGGTGCACATGGTAGCTAGATAGCATATGACCAGTTCAAGTTTACAATTGATTGCTCGGCGAGAAAAAAGTTTCCAATGTTAGGCCTATGACTTCGGTAAGATTCTTTTTTTTTTTTGAATTAGTCATTTCATCATCAAAAGCTCCAAAATTTCCTTTAAACATAACATTGTAACAAACAGATGAAATCGAGGACACAGTGTATACAAATTCTATATTCTGACTATGCCCTTCTTGCAACTGGTTTAGGATTGGCTTTTATATTTGGACTAGAAAACTGTTTGTGCTCATGGTAATCGAAGAGTTGATTTTCTAGGAGGTGTCTGATTTGAAACCTAAAATGGAAGGTTTCTTTGTAGCATAATTCATATGGATTCATGTAGTCTAACATTCGGTGACTATGGAGGATTAACCTAATATCATTCATTACAAAATTGGTTAGTGCTTCTGTTCATTCAATTGCTTAACATATTGAGGCTTTCCTCAATTATCAGGAAACATGTAGGGCTTTGCAAACCGACTGATTTTGGTGGTCACCACTCAACGATATGGCATTTCATATATATGATCTGCTAAGCAAATGTTATTTTCATCTTATAAATGGTATTTCAAATGGGCCATTTTTGTTGGTTCCTTTGAATGTTCAGCTATGGTAGATTTGCAACAGACTGATCTTAGGTACCAAACTTGTCAAAATGTTATGGTTGGTTGGGAGGCAAGTCCATGTGATTGCCCAAGCCATATGTTTTCTAAAGATTTTTCCTTTGAAATTTCTTTTCGACCACACATTCATCCTCAGATTTCTGACCAATGTCAAAAACCATTTTACAACCCTCTCTATAAATACACATTCTAAGAACAACCCCTCCCAACCAAGCTAGTTACATTACTTCTATCTACCACTCGTGAAAAGAATCCATATTCATCACAAAATCATGGGTTTTCGCTTGCCAAGAATTGTTAAGGCTAAGAGTCTAAAACAGAGTCTTTCGTTTTCGGAGACGACAATGGTTCCCAAAGGCCACTTTGTTGTTTATGTCGGAGAAGCTGATGAAAAGAAGAGATTAGTTGCCCCGATTTCGTATCTGAATCAACCTTCGTTCCAAAAGTTGCTAAGTGAAGCTGAAGAAGAGTATGGATTTAATCATCCTATGGGTGCTCTAACCATCCCCTGCAGAGAAGAAGACTTCCTTGATCTCATTTGCAGTTTCCAAAGCTCATGAAAGTTGGATTTCAGGACAGCTAACCAAGCAGACACTAACCCTCTTTAGCTCCACAGTCAGATACATGTTTGTTTTACGTAGGAAGGGAGTGTAATTGGTGGATTGTTTTATGCAATCCCATGCCCTTGTGAGCAACAAATATTTTTTTGTAATCATTGTTTAAATGAAAAGGAACAAATCTCTTTACCAAACATATTCTTGTCAAATATATATATTTACTTTGACTAGTTTTGTATTACATCCAATATGAGCTTTATAGGTGAATGATATAATTTACCAAGCATATTCTTGTCTTTGAGTATTTTGCTCCAGCTAGTTTTATGTTATATCTAATTTGAAAGCAAAAGCAAATTATAGCCCAAATGTCAACATTCCTTGATTACTTATTCAGCAAGGATTTCGGCAAAAGCAAGGATATTTTTGCCTTGAAACCATACACCCAGACTCAACCGAGGATAACTGATCATGAATTTTATCTCAAGTGTGTCATACTGCTAGCAAAAAGGTCTAAAGGAAAGTTACAAACGTGTCCATGTTGTATGCGCAAAGTTCATTGGAACCATAGTCTAAAGTACTTTCTAATAACATGCCACCAGAGTACAAGCCTGTGACAGCAAAAAAATAGGTAGCAACAGCAATATTCCTAAACTGAGATGTTTTTATAAGGAAATAAGTCGAATTTCGTTGCAAATAGACCCTGTTAATGTATGGATCCCTATTTAATCAGGACTAATATGTTGTAGGTTAAGAGATAAATGATGGTAGAATTTGAAATAAAATGCTTCAGAACTTGGACAATAGAGTTTGGCTGAAACTATCCATATACGACATCAGAAGCAAAGTTCATGTAAAGAAAGTTTCTCTGAAAGAAATTTGTCATTTATTTATTGGTTACAAAAATTAATATAGTTGGCAAGTGCATGGGATTGCAGAAAACAATCCACCTTACACACTTGCTTCCTACACAATAAAATTTGGGATGTTTCAGTAGAGCTAAAGATCAGTCAATCTCTGCTTGGTTAGCAAATTTTCACATCAATTCTTCTCATGAGCTTTGCAGATGACAGGTGAGATCAATGAAAGTTTCTTCACTGCAAGGGATTGTCAAAGCACCCATAGGGTGATTGAAACCAAACTCCTCTTCAGCTTCACTCAACAAATTCTGGAATGAAGGATGCTTCAGGAATGATATCGGGACTACGAATCTCTTCTTTTCTTCTTCTCCAACATAAACAGCTAAGTGGCCTTTGGGCACCACTGACATCTCTGAAGATGAAAGAGTCCGTTTCAGACTCGACTTAGCATTAACAATTCTTGGAAAACGGAAACCCATGGTTTTTGTGAGATTGTTAAGATGAGGAAATGTGAGAGTGGAATTGGAACTTAGAGAAGTAGCTAGGAATGGCTTTGGCACAGGGTGAAGCTATCTATCAGAATTTGCATTTATAAAGAGCAAATGTGGTATGGTCTGCAGTCTCAGGCAAATTGAGTGATGAAGAGAGAATGCTTTGGAGACATCTATCGGGAGGAATCACATGGCTTGCATCCCAACAAATAATAACGTTTTGACAAGTTTGGTACCTTAGAGCTCACCATTCAATGGATCCAACAATAATGGCCCATTTTGAAATACTAATATCATTCAATCAATGCCAGAAGATGACAACATCACTTAATTAGCACTTAGCACAACATATAGATGATACGCTATGAAGTAGAGACCAAAATATATCAAAATAATCATCTCCACTAGAAACTATGACTCTGTATGCCAAGCCCTACATGCTTGCTGATAAGTAGGATTGAAGGCCAAAGCTGCTTGTATTATTTATTCTACGACTTGACTATGTTGAACACATAATTATGCAACTTTCCAGTCCATGTGACACATGCCAGTGTTTGATGCTGGGACATGTTACAAAATTCTGATATATTTTAGCCTCTTGCAGCTCCTTGTTACTGTTTAAGCTTCATGTATGGTTATATATCTGCCTTGAAAAAATCCCAGCAAGATTGCTTAAATCTTCGAGAGGACAAAAGCACTAGTCCAACAAAGACGGTCTATTGATCTGAACAAGAAAACAACTAAGTCAGCTGAAGATTACCAATCTTTGCAGACAGAACTTAATATGAAGAGGCCCCGTTTGGTTGAGCACAAATGGGTTGATAGTTTGATCAACAGTACAAACTTTTGCTATCATAAATCTCCTTCATTTCAAGTTGGGTCCACTAATGGCAGGGCAATAATGCATTCTAACAGATGTTCAGTCTCAATATGAACTATGAACCCCTTTCGTGTTGATCTGTTGGAAGACAAAACCATGTGATCTTGACCTTCTTATGTCTTCTAAATCAAACCCTACCAGAATGCATTGTAGCCACTCAATCTGCAATTCATTAGCATCCAATATACATTCTTCCATATATATATACAAGTGCATTATCCACACCACAGCCAAGGAATTCTCACATTCTCCTCTACAAGCAAATCTTACCGTTCATCTTTTGTAGTCTTCTCTGATCTTCTTCATACTACAAATTACTAATAGCAATGGCCATCCGTGTGCCAAGAATTATTCATGCTAAGCAAATTCTTCGTCAGTCTAAACTGTTTGCAAATCAAGCAGCCTCCACCTCAACAGATGTTCCCAAAGGATACTTTGCAGTCTATGTTGGGGAGAGCCAAAAGAAGAGATTTATAGTACCAATTTCATTCTTGAACTAGCCTTTGTTTCAGAAGTTGTTAAGCGTAGCTGAGGAAGAATTCGGATTCAATCATCCTATGGGTCGCCTCACAATTCCTTGTAGAGAAGAGGTCTTCGTTGACCTCACTTCAAGCTTGCATTAGTTGCCTACTGCTAAAACAATTCAATTAGCTGATACAATTTTTGACCATTGATGCATACCCTTCTGTTGTTTTGGCAGAAAGAGATCATCAAATGTATATTCTTCTGAGAAATTATATAAATACAAATTACAACAGTTCTACTCTCAAATTTCCTCTTGTTAAATCCACTGTTCAGTTCATATTGATCCTTCTGATGCATTACAATTTTCAAATATGCAATGATACAACTTCCCCTTCCAATTGACTTCACAAGTGTGTGTCAATGGATTGGATAACAATACAATTTTTCAGTCTCTGATCTTTCTGAGCTTTTCCAAGACAAAAAATCGAATGACAAGACAACCTCGTGAACTACTTCATGTTCGTAGGCACATACAACAAAGCCTAGTCAAAGGGTTTAATGCTTCTTCCCTAAAGATCGAAAACTGGTGCCCTTTAGTTTCCATTAAATTTTGCAATTTCCAGCCTTTTAGGTAGATAGCTCATCGAAGTGATTCATCTGCATGCTTTTCTTTTTTACTTCATCAATTAGGCTTCATTTACAATTTTTTTTACAACCAAGACATGGGAAAGCCTTCGCAAAGGGTAACACCAGTTCATCGCAGATCAAACTGTCCCTTCTCCAATCTTTTTCCTAGATTAATCGTTGGTGAATAAGTAATCCTTGAATGTTGAACATATAGGGTTTAATTTGCTTTCGCTTTCCAATTAGTTATTCAATTCAGCGCTTGTAATGATTTATTCCAATTGAAACTGTTGATATAGTTGTAAGATGCAACTTTAAAAAACTAATAATAATAATAATATAAAACCAGTCAAAGTAAAAATATAAAGGACAAGAACATGTTTGGTAAAAAGATTTTTTTTTCCTTTCCATTTAAACAATGTTTACAAAAAATAATTGAAGTTCACAAGTGCATTTGATTGCATAAAACAATCCGCCAATTACACTCCCTTCATATGTAAAACAAACATGTATCTGACTATTGAGCTAAAGAGGGTTAGTTTCTGCTTTTGTTAGCTGTTCAGAAATCTAACTTTCATGAGCTTTGGAAACTGCAAATGAGATCAAGGATGGCTTCTTCACTGCAGGGGATGGTTAGAGCACCCATAGGATGATTAAACCCATATTCTTCTTCAGCTTGACTCAGCAACTTTTGGAACGAAGGTTGATTCAGATATAAAATCGGGGCAACGAATCTCTTCTTTTCATCAGCTTCTCCGACATACACAACAAAATGGCCTTTGGGAACCGTTGTCGTCTCTGAAAACGAAAGACTCCGCTTTAGATTCTTAGTGTTAACAATTCTCGGCAAGCGAAAACCCATGATTTTCTGACGAAAATAGATTCTTTGTACGTATAGTAGATAGAAGAAAAGTAACAGGCTTGGTTGTGAAGGCTTTAGGCTTTGGTAGTGAGGGTGTTCTTAGAATGTGTATTTATAGAGAGGGTTGAAAAATGGTTTATGACATTGGTCAGAATTCCGAGGCTGAATGTGTGGTTGAAAAGATATTTCAAATCGCATGGCCTTGCCTCCCAACTAACGATTAAATTTTGACAAATTTGGTACCTAAGCTTATTCTGTTGGAAATCTAACATTGCTCAGCTGGAACATTCAATGTAACCAACAAAACTGGCCCATTTGAAATACTATCGATCAGATGATAATATGATTAACTTAGCAGATCATATGCCATGTAGTTGAGTTCTGAGTTCTGACAAGCAAAATGAGTTGGTATGCAAAGCCCTACAAGTTTGCTGATGGCTCGAATCAAAGACTTATCATACATCAGAGCTGCTTGTACTATTTGTTCTATGACTGTGTTGAACAGAGAATGAAACAAGTTGCCAATCCATGTGACATTGTTTAATCTGTGCTTTCAACAAGTGGGGAGCATTATATGCTTGAACAGCAGCACTAACCAATCCATGGTTGAAAGCTCGTGGCTGCTATAACAAAGGACTCTTTAATCTTCAGCTTAAACTTTAGGGGACAATGGGGGTCAGGCTCCTAAATTACCACAAGAGTTCTTAATTAATAGCTCCGGCCTGGCCTACAACTTAAAATTGGGAAAAGGAGGCTAATGGAGAACAGGCTAAAGATTGGAATTGGACAGTTGGGTGCTTAAGATTTTAAGCATATGAAGCATTTTGAGATAAACTGGAACATGCTTCAGACATGAATGAAATATAAACAAACAAGTTGCAAGGGATTTTAGACTAATTGGATAAGATAATCTACAAACAAAACATATATATCTATTTATAAATAATTTTTTATTTAACATGCAAGCAGCCAAGAAAGAATAAAAGTTGTGTTGAAGAAAAGCCTTTTTATCTAAGAAAACTAGTAGTTTGCAATTTATTCCAATGCCAGTAAAAAATGAATGCAGATGCAGGTGAGAAGTAAGTTGAATGAAATCGTCTTCATTTTAGTGAATTGCAAATATCATTTTCTTCGCATCATGAGTTCTAGTTACCACCAACTTTAATATTATTCCAGGGATCAACCTGGAGGACAAAGCCTTGTGAAGTACGCCCTACTAGTAGCTCTAGTTACCACCAAGTTGACACTTGAAGATCAGTGATCAAATTGTTGCAGACAAACAAAAGGAAAAAAAGATTGACAGCCAGTGTAGTTTAGGGGATAATTTATCAATTAAGCCGTCGTTTTAACCCAGCCATCTCTTCCATTATGATTTTTTTTTTCAGTTTTTGTAAACCAGTATCGAACTTAAAATAGCAAATAGCAATAACAATGATGTTTGTAAATTTGTATTTTGGTTGGAACTTAAACAATGGAATTAACAAGTGGAAATTTGATAATAAAAGCTGTAACTTGTATTAATAGAATTTCTTAGAAGAGTATACATTTGATCATCTCTTTCTGAACAACAGAAGGATGTACATCAATGGTCAAAAATTGTATCAGCTGATTAAATTGTTTTAGCAGTAGGCAGCTAATGCAAGCATGAAGTGAGATTAATGAAGACCTCTTCTCTGCAAGGAATTGTGAGACCACCCATAGGATGATTGAATCTGAATTCTTCCTCAGCTACGCTTAACAACTTCTGAAAGGATGGCTGATTCAAAAATGAAATTGGAACTATAAATATCTTCTTTTGGCTCTCCCCAACATATACTGCAAAGTATCCTTTGGGAACATCTGTTGAGGTGGAGGCTGCTTCATTTACAAAGATTTTAGATTGACGAAGAATCTGCTTAGCTCGAATAATACTTGGCATACGGATAGCCATTGCTGTTAGTAATTTGGAGTAACAAGAAAATCCAAGAAGATTTGAAAAGATGAATTGTAGAGGAAGATGTGAGAATGCCTTTGCTGTGGTGTGGATAATGCACTTGTATATATAGATGGATGAAAGTATATTGGAAGCTAATGGATTGAGTGATTGCAATGTATCCTGATGGGGTTTGGTCTGAAAACATTAGAAGCTCAATCACATGCTTGTGTCTTCCAACCAGATTATCAAGAAATAGGTAGATATTGAGACTCTGCACCATTTAACCCATTTGTGTCTTCCAATCACATGCTGATGATATGCTAATTCAGAAGCCTTGATAATCTTCATATTTATTATGTCTGCAAACTTTAGTAATCTTCACCTGACTTTGTCGGTTTTTGTTCTGATCAGTAGACCTTCATAGTTTGACTAGTTTGTTTTTTCCTATTGAAGATTTTTCCACGGCGGATATACATCCATGCAAGAAGCTTAAACAGGAACAACCAGCTGTTAAAGGCAAATAAATATCAGAAATTTATAACATGTCTAAGAACCAAACACTGGTTTGTGTTTCTTCATTACAGTAACTCATAGGACAAGCCCTTGTGATGAGCGTCTGATGTGTGTCCTACAGGCTTGAACTTGTCAAAATGTTTATTATTTGTTGGGATGCAAGGCCATGTGATTCTTTCCAATTGATGTTTCTTGTTGCATTCTCTCTTCACCACTCAATTTACCTGGGACTGCTGACCATATACAGCATCTGCTCTTTATAAATACAGATTCCAATGGATAGCTTCACCCTGTGCCAAAGCCTTTACTAGCTTCTTCTCTAAGTTCCAATTCCACAAATATCATTTCATCATCTTATAAATCTCAGAAAAAACATGGGTTTCCGCCTGCCAAGAATTGTTAATGCTAAGCTGAGTCTGAAAAGGACTCTTTCATCTTCGGAGACAACAGTGGTGCCCAAAGGCCACTTCGCTGTTTATATTGGAGAAGAAGAAAAGAAGAGATTTGTAGTCCCGATATCGTTCCTGAAGCATCCTTCATTCCAGAATTTGCTATGTCGAGCTGAAGAAGAGTTTGGTTTCAACCACCCAATGGGTGCTTTGACAATCCCTTGCAACGAAGAACTTTCATTGATCTCACTTGCAGTCTGCAAAGCTCATGAGAAGAAATGACATGAAAATTGGCTAACCAAGCAGAGAATATGACTGATCTTTAGCTCAAATGACATCTCCCCAATTATATTGTTTAGGAAGCAAGTGTGTAAGGTGGATTGTTTTGTGCAATCCCATGCCCTTGTCAACTATATTAATTTTTGTAACCAATGTATAAATGACATATTTCTTTCAGAGAAACTTTCTTTACATGAACTTTGCTTCTGATGTCGTATATGGATAATCTCAGCCAAAATCTATTTTCCAAGTTCTGAACCATTTTACTTTTTAATCCAGCCATCGTGTATCACTTAACCTAGGATCTATCACGCCCAGGTTAAAAAGGCTTCCATGCATTTAAAATATCTATTTGCATGGAGTTCGACGTTTTATACTTACAAAAAAAAGGATTCTGTTTCTTCGGAAATATGAGGTCCATGTAAAAGCATCTCATTTCAGGAGTATTGCAGTTGCTACCTATTTCTTTGCTGACCATAGGCTTCTAGACAAGAATATACGAGATGAGAAAGTACTTTAGACTACGCTTCCAATGAACTTCACCTATATGACAAGGACTTGTATAGTGTAAATTTCCTTCAGACCTCTTTTTATATATCATGGACTTCAGGGTTGACTTTTGTACATAGACCAGAAAACTCTTTTTTCGCATTGTAGTTGAGGAGTGGATTTCCCAGGCAGCGTTTGACTCAAAACCAGCAAAAAAGAAGTTTCAGGTCATAAAATGAAAGTTTTATCTTTTATGGTCAAATCCATGGATCCCTGTAGTCTACATTTGTTTGGTGACTATGGAGGAGTAGCATAATATTATACATTACAAGATTGGTTAGTGCCTAAAACATTGAGGCTTTCCTCATTTGTTGAAAGAGCAAACTAAACAATGTCACATGGAACGGCAATTTGTTTCATTATCTGTTCAATACAGTCATAGAACAAACGGTGCAAGCAGCTCTGATTTATCATCAGAAAACACATAGGGCATTGCATACCAACTCATTTTGCTGGTCACCCCTCAAGTACATGGCATTTCATTCATCCATATGATCTGCTAAGTTAATGTCATTATCATCTGATAAATAGCATTTCAAATGGGTCATTTTTGTTGGTTCCATTGAATGTTCAGCCGTGGTAGATTTGCAACAGCCAACAGAACAAGATTAGGTACCAAATTTGTCAAAATCTAATGGTTAGTTGGGAGGCAAGTCCATGTGATTCCTCAAATCATGTCTTGTAAAGATTTTTCCATTGGAATCCCTTTTCGACCTCACATTCAGCCTCAGATTGCTAACCAATGTCATAGGCCATTTTCTAACCCTCTCTATAAATACGCATTCTAAGAACATCTCCTCACAGCCAAAGCCTTCCGATCCAAGCCTGTAAAATTCCTTCTATCTTCTACTCGTACAAAAGAATCTTTATCCATCACAAAATCATGGGTTTTCGCTTGCCAAGAATTGTTAAGGCAAAGAGCCTAAAAAAGAGTCTTTCGTTTTCGGAGACGACAACGGTCCCCAAAGGCCACTTTGTTGTTTATGTCGGAGAAGCTGATGAAAAGAAGAGATTCATTGCCCCAATTTCAACTCTGAAGCATCCTTTGTTCCAAAAGTTGCTGAGTGAAGCCGAAGAAGAATATGGATTTAATCATCCTATGGGTGCTTTAACAATCCCCTGCAGTGAAGAAACCTTCCTTGATCTCATTTGCAGTTCCCAAAGCTCCTGAAAGTTAGATTTGAAAATGGCTAACTAAACAGACACTAACTGTCTTTAGCTCAACAGACGATACAAGCTTGTTTTACATAGGAAGCGAGTGTAATTGGTGGATGGCTTTATGCAATCCCATGCCCTTGTGAGCTTCAATTATTTTTTGTACTCACTTTATTAATGAAAAGAGATAAATTCTTTTTCACTGAACATATTATTGTCATCGATATTTTAGTTCTGGCTAGTTCTGAAGCATTTTATTTCACTTTCTGCCATCATTATCAGTTAACCTACGATCTGTTAGTCCTGGTTAAAAAGGGATGACAAAAACTCTCTACTTTCCTGATTGGATTATTCAACAACAAAAATGTGATCATAAGGAAATCATTCATATTGGCCAAAAAGAATAGAACTGCAAGGTTTGTAGATAAACTAGATCACTCTCTAGAGGTTAATATCATAATTATGTACCTTAAACTTATTGTGCAGATGCATATGCATATAAAAGACACTTGTATACACACATAATGCTCTTTGCTTCACTCAAACAAGTGCTTTTTTGCACGTTACACCTGAGGCAATATAAGGGTGCTGATGTCTAGACTGTTGCGCCGTTGTTAACACTGTTTAGGACTCAATCATGAATTCTGGACTCCGAATGTCAATAGTATGATTAAAGAATGAACAGGCATTACGGAAGAGACATTTTCATAAAGGCCTAGGTTCACGATAAGTATTATTGTTCAAGATTTCATTGGAGGGAGAACCTTAAATGTAACAGCCAAAACAAATCTATCAACATTCCTATTCTAGTGGAGAAAGAAAGGACTTGGGGCTCTTCATTGTTGCACAATGTAGGGTCAGCAAATTTGAAACCTAAAGTTGTTATTCTAAAAGCAATGAATCATTTAGCACACAATCCCATTAAAGCAAGCAAGCTCTATAATCATGACAAGTTCAAGACAAACAAATCACCAATTCATAACTAAGATAATTTCTCGATCATACATGAGTTGCAAATCTTGTACAAGTCATTAGCTGATTGAAATAAAAGAAAGAAGTACCTTAAAAGTAATAAAAACTAAAATTTACTCCAGCAAAGCACATTCAATTGTGATTATGAACTTAGAGCTCATCCTTATCTTCTACCTCAATACCTAACAGCTTGGCCAAATTTCCATTCTGGTATGCTTCGACAGTATCTGAAAATTAGAAACAAAATTTGTAATTTCTCTATTGATTTTTATCTTCCCAGCATATTCCAATTGCATGAAGATAGAAAGGTTAAATTCGCATGTAAAGAAAAGAAAAAGTTACCATCAGAGCCTCCGATGTGTTTTCCATTAATGAAAACCTGTGGTACAGTACGCCTACCGACAATCTCACTCAAGGCATCCTGAACGTTCCATCCATCATCTGTCAAGTACAAAAGAACAGAAACAATTTCAACTTCAAGCATTTCAAGTTCAAAATCGAGGAATGAAATTCCATAAGTCATTCGGAGCTACTATTGTAAATTTCAGACTCAGTTAAAGTTGGTAAAATCCAAGAGAAACCAATGCTTTACTGTACCAATCGAAATTTGTAGATAAACAGTAATTTGTCCTGCACATTATAAAAATGGAAAATCAGTTGTCAACAGACCTCGCTCATCAAGCTCCACCACGAACGGAACTTGGTTCAGCTCCTTGAACACAGATTTTGCCTTCTTACAGTACCTGCATAATATCAAACAAACAAAAAAAAAACTTATAGCCCCAAACGTCAAATTCAGTTACCAGTACATATACAAGTACATATCTTGGAATTACTCAGTATAACAATGAACAGTTTATGTACTTGTAAAGGGGAAATTGTCTCAAATATGAGTATACCCAAATAGATCGAGAAGAAAACAAATCAAATTACTTGATTATCGTCAGTTAGGATACGAAATGATAAATAAAAGCGTAATAGATTGAAGAAAATCGTACGGGCAATAGGACTTTGAGAAGATGACGATCTTGTGGGCAGAGATGGTCTTTTTGACGAAAGCAGCTTCAGTTGAATCAGCCGACGATACCCAACACAGAGATGCTGTAATTACCAGGATTGACGCTAACAAGATTTTCACCGCCATTACAAGCCCACCCTCAACCTCAGTATATGCTTGCTTGTTAGTGTTTTACTTGCAAATTAGATCTCAGCTTGTGAACTACAACCATTTTTTTTGTAATCGAAGATTGAAGCTAGTAAAAACAGCAGGTAACCTAGTAAGCCCAAACCTATTTCATTTTGATATGGATATTGGGCCACAACCTAATAACTTTAGGAGAATGGGAAACATAAAAATTTCTATCTGATTATTATTTTGTCAATACAATCCTTTCAAATAAAATATGGAATATAAAATTTATCTTACCTTGCAATATTATTTTAATTAGTTAATTAATAAATCAAATATTAGTGGTTTATAGAGCAACTCAAATGCTTCAACTAGATTTATTTACGGGCAAGAATCGAGCTCAGAAAATTTCACTCGTGTTTGATTTATATTGAAAGTAGATTGGATAAAAGTTTTCCCAGAACAGAGAAGAATGTAACCGAAAATTTTACTCAATTTGGAGTTTTGTTGTAGTACACGAAATCCAGGACACAATGTATACTTATTTTATATTCCGACACTAAAATACTAAATTAAGGAAGGTTTGCAACCAGATATTTAAATTGCGGTTATAGTTGCATTGCGTTTATCGCAAATGCGGACATAACAGATATTATTGCGGAGGATGAAACATAGTAATACTATGGTAATAATATTAAATTTATTAAGCCTTTGAATACCATTGGACCGATTATAAACACCATATATCGCAATCGTGAACTTCTCAAAGAACAAGTGCCATTGCAGACATAACTGTTACAGATATTGCGATTTCAGATAGTGCTAAAACCGCTACATAATGGCGGCCAGAGACTGCTATTTAAATCCCTTGCAACTAGTTGGAATGGCTTCTAATTTAGACTAGAAACTCTTTGTTCTCATGGTAGTTGAAGAAGTTGACTTCCCAGGCGGTGTCTGACTAAAATTAAAGATTTTGTTTTTAAATCTAATCCAGGACCTCTTTAGTCTATATATCTGGTGCCTATGGAGGATTAGCCTAATATCATTCATTACAAGCTTGGCTAGCACTTGGTACTTCTGTTCAGCTTGTTGAGAACATAAATTAAACAATGTCACATGGATTGGCAACTTGTTTCATTCTCCGGTCAACAGTCAATACAGTCATAGAACAAATAGTACAAGCAGCTTTGATCTATATGTAGTCTTTGATTCTATTTATCAGCAAACATGTAGGGATTTGCAAACCAACTCATTTTGCAGGTCACCGCTCAACTATATGGCATTTCATCCATATGATCTGCTAAGTTGATGTCATTGTCTTCTGATAAATAGCATTTCAAATGGGCCAGTTTTGTTGGTTGCATTGATTGTTCCAGCTGAGCTATGGTAGATTTCCAACAGAATAAGCTTAGGTACCAAACTTGTCTGAATGTTATCTTTAGATGGGAGGCAAGACCATGTGGTTCCTCAAACCTTATGTCTTCTAATGATTTTTCCATTGAGAGTTCTTTTCGACCACACATTCAGCCTCATCTTTCTGACCAATGCCATAAACCCTCTATAAATGCACATTCTAAGAACAGCCCCTTACTGCCAAAGTCTTACCAACCAAGCCTGTTACATTTCTTCTATATCCTACTCGTAAAAAAGAATCTATATTCATCGCAAAATCATGGGTTTTCGCTTGCCAAGAACTGTTAATGCTAAGAGTCTAAAACGGAGACGACAACGGTCCCCAAAGGCCACTTTGTTGTTTATGCCGGAGAAGCCGATGAAAAGAAGAGATTCGTTGCCCCGATTTCATTTCTGAAGCATCCTTTGTTCCAAAAGTTGCTGAGTGAAGCTGAAGAAGAGTATGGATTCAATCATCCTATGGGAGCTCTAACCATCCCCTGCAGTGAAGAAGCATTCCTTGATCTCACTTGCTGTTTCCAAAGCTCAAGAAAGTTCGATTTGACAATGGCTAACGAAGAGACACAAACTTACATAGGAAGCAAGTGTAATTGGAGGATTGTTTTATGCAATCCCATTTACTTGTGAAGTACAATTATTTTTTTTGTAATCATTCTTTAAATGAAAAAGGAACAACTCTCTTTACCAAGCATTTTCTTGTCATTTATATTTTTACTTTGACTAGTTTCATATTACATGGAAATGGGTGGCATTGCTGCAGTTTCATTAGTAAAACAAAAACAAAAGAAAATTCAGTGTTAGGAGACTGATAAGTCCTTTAATTCAGGATTTTAATCCCTGAAAGTGGTTTAAAATTTTCCTTGTTCATCGAAATTCAAAGAAATGAATGAATAAATAAATAAAAAGCCAATTACATGTATTTTTTGCCCCAAAAAAAACAGGAAATGTATAGTGAAATGATTTAGTTTTTTTTTTTTTTTTTTTACAATTTCCAGTCATTCAGCACACACGCATATATGTTTCTGTTAGGATATTTGTTTTGGTATAATAATTGAAAAATAGTTTTGGACTAAATTGAAAAATTTTCAAAAATGATTTTAAGTCCAAACAACTTGAAAATATGTTTGAAGAGTTTTCAAAAGGTTTTGGGAGTATTTTGAAACGTTTTAAAGTAGCTAAACCTAAGTTTTTCAGCTCGACCGTATCGATACGGTATACCCCGTTTCGATACGCCTTAGGGTTTGAACTACAGCATATTTGAAACTGACAAAACCCGTATCGATACGGTATACCCCGTTTCGATACGCCTTAGGGTTTGAACTACAGCATATTTGAAACTGACAAAACCCGTACCAATACAGGCTTGGCCGTACCGATACGGAGAGGTGTGTTTCGATACGCCTACATGGCACACCTCCAACGGCTATTTTCAAACCCCCCAACGGCTAGTTCCCTGCAACTTAACGAACACTCGTATCAATACGGTACAAAGGCATACCAATCTTCGTTTCGATACGCAACAAGGCGTATCGATACACAATGTTGCATCAGACTTCAACGACTAGTTTCTGAAGAACACGTATGGATACGATTACCCGCGTATCGATACGGACGGCTCCAGAACAACATTTATTGTAGAAAATAAAGGCCCCAACGGCTCCAATTCAATCCCAACAGTCTCTAACGGCTAAAAACTCAATTGGAAGTATAAAAGACCTCAAGAAGCATCTGAAGAAACTAATGATATTATTGCCAACATCAAAATGATAGTAATCAAGTCTTAGTGCTTAAATTTTCATATTCTTTGTATAGACAACACTTATGAGCTTATATGTAATATTTGCTCAAGTGTTTTAGGATTTGGGTGAGTGCTTTAGAGTGCAAACACATACTTTTAATAAGGATTTCGGTTTGCTTTGATTTTCTCTTGTAAAAGAGGGTTTACTCAAGCTTTGGGTTAGAAAGCCTTGAGTGTGTAAGGGTTGCCTCTTGAGCCTAGAAAAAGAGAAGAAATTCAAAGTGAATTTGGTTGAAATCCTTGGTGGGGAGCTAAGGTAGTGAATGTAGGCTTTGGTTAGAAAGCCGAACCACTCTAAATTTCTTGTGTCTCATTTCCAATTTTTGCTTCCACCACTATCACCCAAAAATCAATCTTCTCCGCCACTTGGATAGCATTTCGGTTGAAGATATCGGGCTCCACGATTGGTAGCATAGCGAGGCTCAATCGTGAAGGATTAACATCCTATTGAGGTGATCCCGGCAAGCTCAGTCAACAAATAATCAACCGCTGTCCATGGCGCAATCAATAGACAAGCCACCATTCTTCAACGGTGAACATTATGCCTATTGAAAGAATATGATGATGTATTTCATCAAGGCCAAAGATGTAACATACTCTAACCACCCTAGTAGGATTAGGTAAGTTACCACAATTACAATCAATAATCCATTCAATTATGGCTAGTGAATTCAAGTCGTTTTAAGCCTTTCGTGCACATTAAGATAGAGTTCGAATAGGTGATGATTCATTAGACAATGTATGATGCATTTACCAGATATATTAGGACCTAAAAAGCAATTAGATATCATGTTCAACACCAATTAGGATTTACTTGTCCTTCAAGCAAGCATTCGACTAGATGGATAACATGAAAGAGAAATTTCAAGATCCTATATAGCTATTATGCATACCAATAGGTGATCACATCATTTAGTTAAGTTACCATAATCAACCATACATGCTTCCAAAATTATCTACATAATTCGGCTAGTTTCTTAGGTGATCAATGTGGTTCATGTCTAAACAGTAGATTACTACATTTATCTATAGTTAACTAGCCAATTTTAATAGTTCTATTCAAACATTTATGCATAATTCAACCATGGAAAATCAACATTAGACTAACAAGCAATCCAACTCAATAAAGTGCATACATGTTTATATATACATACCATACTCTTTATAGTTCATAGATCAAGATAATTTATACAAACCATAGCTAAATGATCATGAATATACATGCCTTAGGTGCCACCATCCTAGGAGAACTATAACAAGATGGAAACATACTCTTTTGAGCAAAATGTGACTTGTATGAGCTTAGACTTCGGGATAGTATCCAATATCAACTTGTATCGTAGAAATGAGACTTGAATAAGCAAAGCTTAGTGAGTGAGTTAAAGTTACAAGGCAAACAATACAATAAGTCTCAACTACGAACCATCAAAAGGATGGTATGGTCCCCCCATCAATAGGGAACCACTCGAACTAGGCAAACAATACTAGGTGCATTGCTTAATTTTCAATCCAATATCAATATAAGACTAGAAGTTTATATATGCTTAATCATCCAATTCGACTACTTTAGGCATAACATATCCTTTGATCACAATCAATGTTTCAATACACAAGCAATCTCATAGGCAATGTTCAATAATTCATGGCATTTTCTGTTTTCTTTACAATCAAGCAATCTCATAAGTAGTGTTAAATCAATATTTCAATGTCCATAGTTTATGGCATTGAATTTTTCCTTTACTATCAATCAATGCAATTCAATGTAGCAATAGTTTCAATGTACATGAGTTATTAGTTCATTTTAGATATAGCCTTGAGAATCGATTACTCAGTCTAGATACTCGAGTCCCCAACCAAACTGTCGCCAATAACAATAGTCAAGTACCTGGTCAAATCCCTCCTGCTGTCGCCAATGACCAATAACAATACTTTCCTCCTACTGTCGCCAATTAGGGACCAATGTCCAGATCGTAGTTCACCCTGAAAATGAGCTCTATAGACTCTATGGCATGCCAACTATATCTAAGACCGACTCGAGACCAAGGCTTACAATAGCTATCACTTTCAATCATTTAGAAGCATGATTCAATTCAATATGCACATTTTGTGCCAATATCTCCTTTCAATCGAATAGGGCTCAAGCCAATACCAATTTCAATGTTTCAATAGTCAATGAAGGCGTGTCAATCAATATTCATTAAACAATAAATTGAGTTACTTCTATCTATAACATCATGCTTCAATTCAATATAGTTCAATTAGGCAATAAGCATATCATGACAATCAATAGCAATTCAAGCATGCTTCACAAACAAGTAACCACTCAAAAGAGTACTTACCTTGCTAATGCTCCATAGCAAGCTTATTATACAATTTATACTTAAGAATCAATAAGAATTACAAATCAAAAATATACTTGGAGAGGTTACTGCCCTCTCCAAACTTTAAACTACACTCACAGGAATTTTCCAAGCTATTGTCAATCCCGGATTGTAATCCCTTTCCCTCTATTAGCTTGCTGATCTAAGTGAGCCCCATTTTTCCCAATTTCCACTTGATCTAACATTCATACAATACATAGTGTATTAGATACAATTCGGGTACCAGTTGAGTCATTATGTGACTCCATACTCAAGCATACAATTCAATATAAACATCTAGACTGTTGCTGCCTGGCAGCATGTGCATTGCTTACTTAAATGTTCATATCTTTTATTCTGTATGTCGGAATTTCAAACTGTTTACACCATTAGAAATCTAACTTAATTTTCCTTCTAACCATAAAAGCCTTACATTTTAATCCTTTGCCAATTAATACAGTTTTTAGCTTAAAGACAGGGCAATTTACAACACTGGACAGTTTGCACTGTCCCTAGTTTTCTTCTCTATAATTCATTATACAATCCAGAATCCAGTTCTGTTTTCTCCTAATGAATTTAGACATGTTAAGGCACTCTCCATAAAAAATTCATCCCTAAATTCCTTTTATACAATTTATGGTGATTTTTCAAAGTTACTACCCAGAATAGAGTCTTCTGGGCAGATTACACCTGGTTAAGCTTCTAGCTTCATAATTCATCTAAACAAGATTATAACATGTTTTTTCAGCATATATACTCATTCATACAAGTCTAGGTCAGTCCAATTATGTGTCCAACCTATAAAAATAGGGCAATTGAGCAATATTTTCAATTTGATTCATTAAGACATCAATTCACTAGAATTTCCAGCATCCACAATTTCAATTCACATATCAATCATCCATTCTAATCATCATCCAAATTTTCCAGCATCTAGCATAGCATTTCACCATCAATTTGGCTATTAACAACATCAATTTCTCCTACTCATTCGAATGGCATATCAATTTCATGGATTGATCAATCAATTGAATTTCTTAACTAGTTCATAGCATCAATTCACTAACTATTCATCAATTTCATGTAATTCAAGCAAGAACCCTAAATCTACATGCATCATTTGAATCTATAACACATTAAGGAAGATATTTTACCTTTCTATCAAGATTATATGAATGCTAGCAACTCTAATTTCACCAAATTTCAAGCTTGCATCAATGATCACAGAGTTTTCCCTTTCAATTCCTTCCTCTCTATTTTGTTCCTCCCATTCGGCTATAGGGAGAAGAAGATGACAATGGTTCATCAATTATCTCCCCCAAATTAACTAATTCATCCTTAATTATCCATTAATTAATGACATGTGTAGGGGCATTTTAGGAATGTATGAATTTTGCATGCATTCCTTCAATTTGTCACTTGTTTTGGTTTGGTCACTTATACATTAGGTTACCACTTTTTCATTTATAGCATTCTAGTCCTTAATAATCTAGACTTAGTACCTTACTTTCAATCAATTAGGGATTAAATGAAGGCATTGTAGTAACTTCTTTTATACTAGTTTTGAGGATATTACAATTCTCTCCCCCTTGAAGAAATTCATCCTCGAATTTACCTGAGGGGAATAGATGAGGGTACTACTTTCTTATTGTTGCTTCGGGTTCCCAAGTGGTTTCTTTTACATTGTGATTATTCCATAGAACTCTCACCAATGGTACAATCTTATTGCGAAGCCTCTTGACTTCTTTTATCAAGTATTTGAATTGGCTCTTCATCATACGATAAATCAGGATTAAGTTCCACTTCATCAGCCTTTAAAATATGTGATGGATCTGATCGATATTTCCTCAACATCGATACATGGAAGATGTTGTGGATTTTATTGAATTCAACAAGGAGTGCTAGCTTGTAAGCAATTTGACCGATCTTCTCTAAGACTTCAAAAGGTTCGATGAATCGAGGGCTTAGTTTACCCTTCTTCCCAAATCTGATGATTTTCCTCCAAGAAGATACCTTCAAGAATACGTAATCTCCCACTCGATATTCAATGTTTCTTCTCTTGAGATCGGCATAAGCCTTTTGCCTATCAAAGGTCTCTTTCAATCTACTATGGATCACCCAAACTTGATTTTCAGTTTCACGAAACAATTCAGGTCCTAAATCCTTTTTTCACCCAATTCAGACCAGCATAGGGGAGTTCTACATCTTCTACCATACAATGTTTCAAATAGGGTCATTTTGATAGAAGTTTGATGGCTGTTGTTGTAGGCAAACTCAGCTAATGGTAGAGATTTCTCCCAGTCTTTACCGAAGTCAATAATGCAAGCTCGAAACATGTCTTCAAGCACTTGGATTACTCTTTCAGATTGTCCATCAGTTTGTGGATGGAAGGCGGTGCTAAGGTTTAGCTTAGTTCTCATAGCTTCTTGAAGTGCCCTACAGAATCAAGAAGTAAAACGAGAGTCCCGATCAGATATGATAGATCTAGGAACACCGTGAAGTCTGACTACTTCTTTCAAGTATAATTCAGCTAGCTGTTGGAGGCTCATGCTCATTCGAACAGGTAGAAAGTGAGCCGATTTGGTGAACCTATCAACTATCACCCAAATAGCATCATTTTTCCTCGGTGATAGAGGCAATCCCGATACAAAGTCCATTGTTATACACTCCCACTTCCATCGAGGCAATTCGATGGGTTGAAGGAGACCAGTAGGTAATTGGTGTTTGGTCTTCACCTTCTGGCAAGTGAGGTACTTCGATACGAAGTCAACAATATCAACCTTCAATCCCAGCCACCAATAGACTTCCTTTAAGTCCTTATACATCTTGATCACTCCTGAATGTATTAAAAAAAGACTACTATGTGCTTCTTGAAGCATTTCTCTCTTAAGGATTGGATCATTGGGTACACAAACCCAATTTTTGAAGTAGAGCACACTATTTGATTAAAATGAGAATTCAGTGCTCTGTTTGGATTCAATTTCTTTCAATATCTTCTGAAATCTGGGATCATTTTGTTGAAGCTCTTTGATCCTCGAATTCAAGTCGGATTGAACTTGAAGTTCTGCCATATATCTCCGATTCTTTATGAGCTTAAAATGGGCATTGAAAGTAGTTGAAGCTACAATTAAAGGATTTCAACTAGTGGATTTATATTATCCATTTGAATAGGGGATAAGCAAGGTTAGAAATTCGTATTCGATCTTACCAATTGAATGTTTACGATTGAGCGCATCAGCCACAACATTTGCCTTGCCCATATGGTAATCAATGATTACATCATAGTATTTTAGTAGTTCCACCCATCTTCGTTGTCGAAGATTTAACTCCTTCTGAGTTTGGATGTATTTTAAACTCTGATAATCCGTAAACAATCGACATTTCTTTTCATATAGGTAATGCCTCTAAATCTTTAAAGCAAACACGGCCGCAGCTAGCTCCAAGTCGTATGTTAGATAGTTCAATTCAAGTGGCTTGAGTTGCCGAGAAGCATAGGAAATGACCTTGTCGTCTTGCATCAATACACACCCTAAACCGAGATAGGAAGCATCACTGAAGACTGTAAAGTCTTTTCCCGGTTCAGGTTGGATTAGAATAGGAGCTTGAGTTAGAACTTGCTTCAATTGATCAAAGCTCATTTGCTGGTCCTCAGACCATTTAAATGGAGTATTCTTTCGAAGGAGTCAATTCAATGGAGTAGCAAGAATCGAGAACCCTTTCATGAATCTTCGGTAATACCTGGCTAAATCGAGAAAACTCCTCACCTCTCTAACATTTCTTGGAGGTCTCCATTCGATGATGGTTTGAATCTTCTTAGGATCAATCTTTATCCCTTCGGCCGATGTAACATGGCCCAAGAAGGATACTTCCGAGAGCCAGAACTTGCATTTGCTCAATTTGGCATATAGCTGATTCTCCCTCAATGTTTGGAGTACAATTCGAAGGTGATTAGCATGTTCTTATTTATCCTTTGAGTAGACAAGAATGTCATCAATAAAAACAACCACGAACTTGTCCAAATAGGGTTTAAACGCTCAGTTCATTAAGTCCATAAATGATGCTAGAGCATTGGTTAGCCCGAAGGGATAACTAAGAACTCGTAGTGACCATAACGAGTCTTGAAAGCCGTTTTGGGTATATCTGAGTCTTGTATTCTCATCTGATAGTACTCCGATCGCAAATCAATCTTAGAGAAGACTTTTTGGCATCCTTGAATTGATTGAACAAGTCCTCAATCCTCGATAATGGATACTTGTTCTTGATAGTGAGCCGGTTTAGCTGACAATAATCAATACATAGCCTCATCGACCCGTTTTTCTTCTTAACGAACAATACGGGTGCTCCCCAGGGTAAAAAGCTAGGTCGGATGAAGCCCTTGTCTTGAAGATCTTGCAATTGTTGCTTAAGCTCTTTGCGTTCAATACGGGCCATTCGATATAGACTCGAGCAGGTGCCTTAGACTCTTGATATGTAGCATTAGACCCTTGGCCTTTACTCTTCCCGTAGTTGCCTGAGTTAGCTTGCTTCAAACCCTTTCCCCTGGGTGAAAGAGCTTGATTTGATTTGTGAGAAATATGAAAAGGCAACTTGTTCGGATTTTGGGGGCAATCTTTGACATAGTGCGTTGTGTCTCTGCACAAGTAGTCAAGCATTGGTGAGCTTTCTACAAACTCTGGTATGGTTCTTTTGATAAGTCTTACAAGTAGGGATTTGATTCTCCCTTCCGATATTCCCGGTACTATCCAAGGATACCATAGGTGTTGAGTATCTAGACATAGCTTGTGGTTTGGGTATATAGCTACCCTTAGAGAAATTTCCCTAATTGGAAGAATTTCCTCCACGATGCTTTTGTTTCTTGTTGCGCCAATGAGGCTTGTGATCATCCCTCGATCTTTTGTTATCTCGGGACTAATTCTCTGATCATTTTGCCAAAGTCTTCATCTTGGCTTTGGTAGCTATAACTCTATTGACCAATTTTTGGAAGTCAGTAATCCCTAAAGTAGTGAACATGGGGCCTAACTCGTCATTGAGACCGTCGACGAACATTCTACACTTATCCTCATCTTTCTTTATAAATTCTGAGCCGTATTTGCAATATTTGTAGAATTTGCTGACATACTGCTCGATAGGCTTTCCTCCTTGTTTCAAGTACAAGAACTTCTTTTTGCGATCAACAAGATACTGATCACTTATATACTTCTTTTTGAATTCTTTAAGGAAGAATTCACAGGTGACAGCTTTTTCAGGTGCTGCCAAAGTAGTAGTTTCCCACCAATTAAATGCCTCATCGACCAATAAATTCACTGCACACTCCAGCTTGTGTTCATCTGAGCACTGCAGTTTCTTAGACAATATGCTTGTTGTATTCTTCAATCAGTACTCCGCTTCTTCTAGCTTATTTTCACTTGTTCCAATGAAGGTGTAAGCTCAGTGTTGAGCTAACTTATCAATAGGAGCTCTTGCCGGTTTTGCTACTGGAGAGTCAGAAGTACTTTGTCTCATTGAGACAATCATCTGATCAAACATCTCCTTCAGACTGTAGAAGCATTCTCGTTGAATAGGATGAATCATGGGAACTTCTTGCTGAACTTATTGGGGTTCAGCAGGCTTCAGGGGATCCTGGTTCATCCTTACGCTCTCTCCCTCATTGGAGGAGCCAATCAGGCTTTCATTATCCTTGCCCAATCTTGTTTCAGACATTCTATATATAAGGAATAAGAGAAGTCAAGTTCAAGTCACAATCCAATCAATATTCAAGTAACTCCTAGGTGGCACCTAAATGATCAATGACAATAGCCTATTCATGCAATAGACCCTATATCATGCAACCATAAGCTCTGATTTCATTCTGTAACATACTCTAACCACCATAGTAGGATTAGGTAAGATACCACAATTACAATCAATAATCCATTCAATTATGGCTAGTGAATTCAGTTTGTTTTAAGCCTTTCTTGCATATTAAGATAGAGTTTGAATAGGTGAGGATTCATTAGACAATGTATGATGCATTTACTAGATATATTACGACCTATAAAGCAATTATATATCATGTTCAACACCAATTAGGACTTACTTGTCCTTTAAGCAAGCATTCGACTAAATGGATAACATGAAAATGAAATTTCAAGATCCTGTGTAGCTATTATGCATGCCAATAAGTGATCACATCATTTACTTAAGTTACCATAATCAATCATACATGCTTCCAAAATTATCTACATAATTCGGCTAGTTTCTTAGGTGATCAATGTGGTTCATGTCTAAACATGTAGATTACTACATTTATCTATATTTATCTAGCCAATTTCAATAGTTCTATTCAAACATTTATGCATAATTCAACAATGGAAAATCAACATTAGACTAATAAGCAATCCAACTCAATAAAGTGCATACATGTTTATATAAACATACCATACTCTTTATAGGTCATAGATCAAGATAATTTATACAAACCATAGCTAAATGATCATGAATATGCATGCCTTAGGTGCCACCATCCTAGGAGAACTATAACAAGATGGAAACATACTTTTTTGAGCAAAATGTGACTTGTATGAGCTTAGACTTTGGGATAGTATCCAATATCAACATGTATCGTAGAAATGAGACTTGAATAAGCAAAGCTTAGTGAGTGAGTTAAAGTTACAAGGCAAACAATACAATAAGTCTCAACTACGAACCATCAAAAGGATGGTATGGTCCCCCCATCAATAGGGAATCATTCGAACTAGGCAAACAATACTAGGTGCATTGCTTAATTTTCAACCCAATATCAATATAAGACTAGAAGTTTAGACATGCTTAATCATCCAATTCGACTACTTTAGGCATAACATATCATTTGATCACAATCAATGTTTCAATATATAAGAAATCTCATAGGCAATGTTCAATAATTCATGACATTTGATGTTTTCTTTACAATCAAGCAATCTCATAAGTAGTGTTTAATCAATATTTCAATTTCCATAGTTTATGGCATTCAAATTTTCCTTTACTATCAATCAATGCAATTCAATGTAGCAATAGCTTCAATGTACATGAGTTATTAGTTCATTTTAGATATAGCCTTGAGAATCGATTACTCAGTCTAGATATTCGAGTCTCCAACCAAACTGTCGCCAATAACAATATTCAATATGGTACCAAGTACCTAGTCAAATCCCTCCTATTGTCGCCAATGACCAATAATAATACTTCCCTCCTACTGTCGCCAATTAGGGACCAATGCCCTAAACCGTAGTCCACCCCGACAATGAGCTCTATATACTCTATGGCATGCCAACTATATCTAAGACCAACTCGAGACCAAGGCTTACAATAGTTATCACTTTCAATCATTTAGAAGCATGATTCAATTCAATATGCACATTTTGTGCCAATATCACATTTCAATCGAATAGGGCTCAAGCCAATACCAATTTCAATGTTTCAATAGTCAATGAAGGTGTGTCAATCAATATTTCATTAAATAATGAATTGAGTTACTTCTACATATAACATCATTCTTCAATTCAATATAGTTCAATTAGGCAATAAGCATATCATGACAATCGATAGCAATTCAAGCATGCTTCACAAACAAATAACCACTCAAAAGAGTACTTACCTTGCTAATGCTCCATAGCAAGCTCATTATACAATTTATACTTAAGCATAAATAAGAATTACAAATCAAAAATAGGCTTGGAGAGGTTACCGCCCTATCCAAACTTTAAACTACACTCACAGGAATTTTCCAAGCTATTGTCGATCCCGGATTGTAATCCATTTCCCTCTACTAGCTTGATGATCTAAGTGAGCCCCTTTTTCCTCAATTTCCACTTGATCTAACATTCATACAATACATAGTGTATTAGATACAATCCAGCCACCAATTGAGTCATTATGTGACTCCATACTCAAGCATACAATTCAATATAAACATCTAGACTGTTGCTGCCTGGCAGCATGTGCACTGCTTACTTAAATGTTCATATCTTTTATTTCGTACGTTAGAATTTCGAACCGTTTACACCGTTAGAAAGCTAAATTAATTTTCCTTCTAACCATATAAGCCTTAAATTTTAATCCTTTTCCAATTAATACAGTTTTTAGCTTAAAGACAGGGCAATTTACAACACTGGACAGTTTGCACTGTCCCTAATGTTTCTTCTCTACAAATCATTATACAATCCAGAATCTAGTTCTGTTTTCTCCTAATGAATTTAGACATGTTAAGGCACTGTCCATAAAAATTTCAGCCCTAAATTCCATTTATACAATTTATGGTGAGTTTTCAAAGTTACTGCCCAGAATAGAGTCTTCTGGGCAGATTACACTAGGTTAAGCTTCTAGCTTCATAATTCATGTAAACAAGATTCTAACATGTTTTTTCAGCATATATACTCATTCATACATGTCTAGGTCAGTCCAATTATGTGTCCAACCTATAAAAACAGGGCAATTCAGCAATATTTTCAATTTGATTCATTAAGACATCAATTCACTAGAATTTCCAGCATCCACAATTTTAATTCACATATCAATCATCCATTCTAATCATCATCCAAATTTTCCAGCATCTAGCATAGCATTTCACCATCAATTTGGATATTGACAACATCATTTTCTCTTACTCATTTGAATGGCATATCAATTTCATGGATTGATCAATCAATTAAACTTCTTAACTAGTTCATAGCATCAATTCACTAACTATTCATCAATTTCATGTAATTCAAGCAAGAACCCTAAACCTACATGCATCATTTGAATCTATAACACATTAAGGAAGAGATTTTACCTTCCTATCAAGATTATATGAATGCTAGCGACTCCAATTTCACCAAATTTCAAGCTTGCATCAATGATCATGGAGTTTTCCCTTTCAATTCCTTCCTCTCTATTTTGTTCCTCTCATTCGGCTATAGGGAGAAGAAGATGACAATGGTTCATCAATATCTCCCACAAATTGACTAATTTGTCCTTAATTATCCATTAATTAATGATATGTGTAGGGGCATTTTAGGAATGTATGAATTTTGCATGCATTCCTTCAATTTGTCACTTGTTTCGGTTTGGTCACTTATACATTAGGTTACCACTTTTTCATTTATAGCATTCTAGTCCTTAATAATCTAGACTTAGTACCATACTTTCAATCAATTAGGGATTAAATGAAGGCATTGTAGTAACTTCTATTATACTAGTTTTGAGGATATTACAAAAGACTACCGACTTTCGGACCTTGTTGAAGATGGACCGTTCGTGCCTTAAATGAGGAAGACGGATTGGAATGCCAACAACAAGAAGATGATGGAGCTTAACTCGAAGGCGTTGCTAATGCTCTTTTGTACTTTGGGACCGGATGTTTATGCAAATGTGTCTTCTTGTGAGAATGCCAATGAAGTATGAGACAAGCTTGAAGTCACATACGAGGGAATAAACGAAATTAAGGAGACCAAGATTGGTCTTCTCAACCTTGAGTATGAAAACTTCAAGATGGACCTGGATGAAGACATCAAGAGGATATTCGACTGTTTCTCCACAATCGTCAACCAACTCAAAAGTCTTGAAGAAGAAATTTTGGAGGATAGACTCGTTCAAAAGTTGATATATTCACTTATCGAATCATGGTAGTCCAAAATGATAGTCATTATAGAAGCAAAGAACTTGAAGGAGCTCAAGCTTGATGAGCTTATTGGATCTTTTCTCACCCATGAGTTGATGTCTCAACCCTTGAGAAGGAAGAAGGAGAAGAAAATCAAAGAGCAAGGCATTGACGTGAATGTTGTTGCTCTCAAATCCTCAACATGCCAACATGAAGAATCAAGTGGAAATGATAGTGATTAAGAAGAGATGACAAAGCTCTTCAACAAATTCATCTAATTCATGAAGAAAGAAAATGAAGAATCAAGATATGAATCAAAGATGAAGGAGAAGAGGTCAAGCTCTTCAAGCCATAAGAAGAAGGCTTATGTGGCTACTTGGAGTGATGAACACTCCACCGACAATGAACAAGCCAACCTTTGTCTCATGGCCATCGAAGAAGATTCAATGGTAACTTCTAATTCATCTACTTCAAGTTCATATTCTTTTAATGAACTACAAGATGCATATGACGATTTGGTTTTAGAGTTTAAAAATCATATTTTGAAAAACAAGAAATTGGTTTCAAATTTGAAAATTCAAAATGATTTAATTTCTAAAACCATTGATGGACTTGAAGCAAAACTAATGAGTTTGAGCAAAAGTATGTCGGTTTACAAAATTTGCTTCATAAAGTTCAAGAAAAAAATATTTGATTTCCAAAGAACTGGAAAAGAAAAATAATTTTAGAAAATCAAACTTTTATCAAAGACAATCTAGTGCCTCTAGATTTGTAAATGGAAAGTGTTTTAGAAGTATTTGGGTACCAAAAGGACTAATTACTTCAACTAAAAAGGATGAAATTGTAAAATGGATTCCTAAGGAGACTAAAGTTTGTGCCACTAATGCCTATGGATCCAAAGCAATTTGGATACCAAAAATTACTTGATTGTCTTGTTTTAGGTGTGATGGAGAATGATCAACAAAGTACAACATTAAGGGGGAGCTCTATACACACAAAGAAATATCACTTGAAGAATGAAGGCTTCACATTCTACCCTTGGTTCAAGTGGTAAAATTAGTTGAATTTATTTGTTTTATTTTTATTTACTTTTTAATTCAACTAGTTAATCATATATTTGCTGGACTAACATTTGTTTGATGCTTGAGTAAGGGGAGCAATTTTTAAACTAAACTCTTATTTTTGTCATTTCTTTTAACTCTCTATTGTTATGGACTTAAAAGTTTTCAAACGTTGGTTTGAACTATTTTTGATATAACAAAAAGGGGAGAATGTTTTGAAAAATATAATTTTCAAATGAATAAAAAGAGCTTTAACTATATCTTAATTTTTAAAACTCTTATTCAAAATTTATTTTATCAAGGGGAGAATCCCAAACACAATTTTCTAGTTTTATTATATCAAAAAGGGGAGATTGTTAAGATATTTGTTTTGATATAATAATTGAAAAATAGTTTTAGACTAAATTGAAAATATTTCAAGAATGATTTTAAGTCCAAACAACTTGAAAATATGTTTGAGGAGTTTTCAAAAGGTTTTGGGAGTATTTTGAAACGTTTTAAAGTAGCTAAACCTAAGTTTTTCAGCTCGACCGTATCGATACGGTATACCTCGTTTCGATACGCCTTAGGATTTCAGCTACAACGTATTTGAAACTGACAAAACCCGTAAGCCGTACCGATGCAGAGAGGTGTGTTTCGATACACATAAATGTGTTTCGATACGCCTACGTGGCATACCTCCAACGGCTATTTTCAACCCCCCACTGGCTAGTTCCCTGCAACTTAATGAACACCCGTACCGATACGGTACAAAGGCGTACCGATCCCCATTTCGATACGCACCAAGGTCGATACACAATGCTGCATCAGACTTCAACGGCTAGTTTCTAAAGAACATGTATCGATGCGGCTACCCGCGTACCAATACGGACGGCTCTAGAACAACATTTATTGCGGGAAATAAAGGCCCCAACGGCTCTAATTCAATTCCAACGGTCTCTAACAGTTAGAAACTCAATTGGAAGTATAAAAGACCTCAAGAAGCATCTGAAGAAACTAATGATCTTTTTGCCAACATCAAAATGATTGTAATCAAGTCTTAGTGCTTAAATTTTCATATTCTTTATATAGACAACACTTGTGAGTTTACATTGTAATATTTGCTCAAGTATTTTAGGATTTGGGTGAGTGCTTCAGAGTGCAAACACATACCTTTAAGAGAGATTTCAGTTCGCTTTGATTTTTTCTTGTAAAAGAGGGTTTACTCAAGCTTTGGGTTAGAAAGCCTTGAGTGTGTAAGAGTTGTCTCCTAATCCTAGAAAAAGGGAAGAAATTCAAAGTGAATTTGGTTGAAATCCTTGGTGGGGAGCTACGGTAGTGGATGTAGGTTTTGATTAGAAAGCCGAACCACTCTAAATTCCTTGTGTCTCATTTCCAATTTTTGCTTCCACCACTATCACCCAAAAATTAATTTTCTCCGCCACTTGGCAAGCATTTCGGTTGAAGATATCGGGCTCCACATTTTCTAAGTTGAGTGGAAAATAAAATACTAAAATTTTATTATATCTTTGAAAAATTTTCCTTGATTTGATCATTCTGTGAACAATATCACATGTTTGGGGATTTAAAGGTTCCCTTTAATCTTCCATCCCTTTGGATTAGGCCAAGTTCTTATCATCACTCCTCTTTGAACCAAACAATGTCACATGGACCAGCATCTTGTTTAATTATGTGTTCAACATAGTCATAGTCATTGAACAAATAGTACAAGCTCTCTGGTCTTAAAAATCCTAGTTATCAAGCAAACATGTAGGGTTGTGAATACCAACTGGTAGTTGATTGTAGATATGATCATGGACGGAGCCATGATTGATTATTCTGATATTCTGCTAAGTAAAGTCATCATCTTTTAGCCTTGATTCACTGATAATAGTATTTCAAAATGGGCCATTGTTGTTGGTATAATTGAATGGTGAGCTCTAAGGTACCAAACTTGTCAAAACATTGTTATTTGTTGGGATGCAAGGCCATGTGATTCTTCCCCATTTATGTCTCCAAAGCAATCTCTCTTCACCACTCAATTAGCCTGAGACAGCTGACCATATACACCATTTTCTCTTTATAAATACAGATTCTAATGGATAGCTCCACCCTGTGCCAAAGTCTTCCCTAACTAGTTCTCTAAGTTCCAATATCCACTCACATTTCCTCATCTACCAGTCTCGAAAAAACCATGGGTTTCCGCTTGCCAAGAATTGTTAATGCTAAACGGAGTCTGAAACGGACTCTTTCATCTTCGGAGACAACAGTGGTGCCCAAAGGCCACTTTGCTGTTTATGTTGGAGAAGCTGAAAAGAAGAGATTCGATGTCCCGATATCATTACTGAATCATCCTTCATTCCAAAATTTGTTGAGTGAAGCTGAAGACGAGTTTGGTTTCGATCACCCTATGGGTGCTTTGACAATCCCTTGCAGCAAAGAAGCCTTCTTAGATCTCATTTGTAACCTGCAAAGCTCATGAGAAGAATTGATATGAAAATTGGCTAACCAGGCAGAGAGTCACTGACCTTTAGCTGACACCTAAATTTTATTGTTTAGGAAGCAAGTGTGTAAGGTGGATTGTTTTCTGCAATCCCAGCTCTTGTCAACTAAATTAATTTTTTTTTTTTGTAACAAATATATAAATTCCAAATTTCTTTCAGTGAATCCTTTTTTTTGTCATTGAATTTTATTTCTGATGTTGTGTGAATAATTTCAGCCATAATCTATTTTCCACGGCTTGAAGCCTTTTATTTCACATTTTGCAATCATTTTATCACTTAACCTGATCTCTCACTCCTAGTTAAAGAGGGTTCCATGCATTAACAGGGTATATTTCCATGAAAAATATACATTTTCCTTATTATTATCAAAGTTTTCCGGTATATGACGGAAACGCGGGGTCTAAGTTTCAGGAGTATTGCAGTTGATACCTATTTCTTTGCCGACGTAGGCTCCTACCGTGAGCTATGTTCCTTGTGAACTTCTCGTGTATAACACGGACTTGTAACTTCCCTTTAGAACTCTTTTCCTTAATCTGAAATTTTCAATCAACCCTTTGTTTCCCCAGGTCAAACTGGTGCTCGCTGTTGCACCAGGAGCCAAAGTATGGGTGTTTTGTATCCATTGAGCGAACACGGGTTGTAATTGTATAGCGGTAACCAATGAAATCCAGGGCTGGATTTTAGATTTAGATTTTTTTTTTGTCTAATCTATGGATATCTGTAGAGGATCGGGCTAATATTATTCATCAAGATTGGTTAGTGCTTCTATTCAACCAATAATTTCTTAAAATACTGATGCTTTCCTCATCTGTTGTGAGCACAAATCAAACATGTCACATGCATGGGCAACTAGATTACATCTCTGTTCAACACAGACAGAACAAATGGTGCAAGCAGCTCTGATGTATATTATAAGTCTTTGATTCTAATTATCAGCAAACATGTAGGGCTCAGCATACAGACTCATTTTTTCGGCCACCACTCAACTACATTGCATTTCATCCACCTGATCTTCTAAGTTGATTTCATTATCATCTGATAAATAGTATTTCAAATGAGCCAGTTTTGTTGGTTCCATTGAATGTTCAGCTACGGTAGATTTGCAACAGAATAATGTTAGGTACCAAATTTGTCAAAATTTTATCTTTAGTTGGGAAGCAAGACCATGTGATTGCTCAAACCATATGTCTTTCAAAGATTTCTCCACTGAAATTTCTTTCCCACCACACATTCAGCCTCAGATTCTACCCCTCTCTATAAATACACATTCTAAGAATCAAAGCCTTCCCAACCAAGCCAGTTACATTTCTTCTACATACCGCTCGTAAAAAGAATCTATATTCATCAAAACCATGGGCTTTCGCTTGCCAAGAATTGCTAATGCTAAGAGTCTAAAACGGAGTCTTTCGTTTTCGGAGACGACAACGGTTCCCAAAGGCCACTTTGCTGTGTATGTCGGAGAAGCCGATGAAAAGAAGAGATTCGTTGCCCGGATTTCATATCTGAATCATCCTTCGTTCCAAAAGTTGCTGAGTCAAGCCGAAGAAGAATATGGGTTTAATCATCCTATGGGTGCTCTAACCATCCCCTGCAGTGAAGAAGCCTTCCTTGATCTCATTTGCAGTTTCCAAAGCTCATGAAAGTTAGATTTCTGAACAGCTAACAAAAGCAGAAACTAACCCTCTTTAGCTCAACAGTCAAATGCCAGTTTGTTTTACATAGGAAGGGAGTGTAATAAGTGGATTGTTTTATGCAATCCCATGCACTTGTGAGCAACAATTATTTTTGTAACCTCTCTATAAATGAAAAGGGAAAAACAAATCTTTTTACCAAACATCTCCTTGTCATTGATACTTTGATTAGTTTTCTATTACATCTACTTTGTGCTTTATTAGTGAATGATATAATTTACAAAACATGTTATTGTCATTGATGTTTTTGCTTTGACTAGTTTTATGTAACATTTAATTGGAAAGCAAAAACAAACTAATGCCCAAATGTTCAACATAAGTAGATAATTTATTCATCAACAATTAATTCTGGAAAAATACCGGGAGGTGACAGTAAGTTACCAGATGTAGATGTAGAGATAAACAAGTAAAGGAAAAAGGAACAGTTTATCTGTTACGAACTTGTATTGCAATCCAACAGTGGAATTTCATACTGGTCACCCCCAAAATCCAAAATTTACAATTGAAGATCAGTGACCAAATTGTTGCAGACAAATAGAAGTACAAAAGATTGGCAGCCAATTCAAATTTGAAAGGTTTGTTTCCATGAACTTAACATTATCACTTAAGCCTTCGTTTTAAATTTTAATCCAGCCATCTCTTCGATTATGATTGTGTTTCAGGCTTTGTAAACCAGTATTAAACTTAAAGATCGATAGCAAATAGCAATAACAAGGATTATTAGTGGGGAAAATAAAAATTTATTAATGGGATGTATCTGGTTAATGACTCTAGAAATTTATTAGTGGGATATATCTGGTTAAGGACTCTAGCAAATGAGCAATGTGAACTGAACAATGGATTTAACAAGTGGAAATTTGAGAATAGACCCACACATTGGCATGTGTTCCTTCGTTGTAGTGACTCAGAGGACAAGCCCTTGTGAAGAGCACCTGAAGTGTGTCCTACAGGCTACAGGCTTCAAGTTGTCAAAATGTTACTATTTTGAGATGCAAGTCCATGTGATTCCTCCCAATATATGTCTCCAAAGCATTCAATCTTCACCACTCGATTTCCCTGGGATTGCTGACCATATACAGCATCTGCTCTTTATAAATACAAATTCTAAAGGATATCTCCACCAAGTTCCAAAGCCTTTCCTAGCTAGTTTTCTAAGTTCTAATTACACACTCACATTTACTCATCTTAACAGTCTCGCAAAAACCATGGGTTTCCGCCTGCCAAGAATTGTTACTACTGCTAAGACGAGTCTGAAACGGACTCTTTCATCTTCGGAGACAACAGTGGTGCCCAAAGGCCACTTTGCTGTTTATGTTGGAGAAGCTGAAAAGAAGAGATTTGTAGTCCCAGTATCATTCCTGAAGCATCCTTCATTCCAGAATTTGTTGAGTGAAGCTGAAGAAGAGTTTGGTTCCAATCACCCTATGGGTGCTTTGATAATCCCTTGCAGCGAAGATGCTTTCCTTAATCTCACTTGCAGTCTGCAAAGCTCATGAGTAGAAATGAAAATCGGCTAGCCATGCAGAGATTGACTGATATTTAGCTCAACTGACACCTCCAAAACTTTATTGTTTAAGAAGCGTGTAAGGTGGATTGTTTTCTGCAATCCCATGCCCTTGTCAACTATATTAATTTTTGTAACAAATATATAAATGCCATTTTTTTCAGAGAAAGTCATCCTTTTCATGAATTTTGTTTCTGATGCTTTATCGATAATTTCAGCTGAGATCTCTTTTCCAAGTTCTGAAGCCTTTTGCTTCTAATTCGGCCATTATTTATCACTTAACTATTATCAGTCACTCTTGGTTAAAAAGGGTTCAAGCATTGACAAGATCTTTTTATTATCTGTCACCCCTGGTTAAAAAGGGTTCTACACGCATTAGCATGATCTATTTGTTTATAAATTCGACTTATTTCCTTACAAAAAGAGTTCTGAATTTCGGATGTATTGGTCCATGTAAAAGCATCTCATTTCAGGAATATTGCTGTCATAGGCTTCTATGGTAATGGTATGTTATTGGCCTAGACAGGAACAAACAAGAGAAGAAAGTACTTTAGACAATGCTTCCAATGAACTTTGATATACAAAACAAGGACTTGTCTTTTAACTTTCCTATAGACCTATTTGCAGGCAGTCTAGCACACTTCTGATAAAAATGGATGATCCACTGTCTCCCATTCGAGGCCAAAACTTCCATTAAACTAAAATTTTCAATCAACCCCTTGTTGCACATTTAGCAGCAAAAGTTCTAAAGTTTCCTTTAAAAATAAAATTAATCAAACAAATGAAATCCAGGGGACAATGTACAAATTCTATAATCTGACACTAAATTAGGGAAGGTTTGCGCTAATTTGAGCTGGATGAGAATTGGCTTCTGAATCTGGACTAGAAAAAGAGAGAGGAAATATTGGACATCTCATATCTGTCGTCTACATTTGGTGGCTATGGAGGGTTGGTCTAAGTACCATTCATTACAGGATTGGTTAGTACTGCTGTTCAACCATATATTGCTCCCCACTTGTTGAAAGCACAGATTAAACAATGTCACATGGATTGGCAACTTGTTTCATTCTCTGTTCAACACAGTCATAGAACAAATAGTACAAGCAGCTCTGATGTATGTTATACTTATACGTCTTCGATTCGAGTCATCAACAAACTTGTAGGGCTTTGCATACCAACTCATTTTGCTTGTCAGCACTCAACTACATGGCATATGATCTGCTAAGTTAATCATACTATCATCTGATCAATAGTATTTCAAATGGGCCAGTTTTGTTGGTTACATTGAATGTTCCAGCTGAGCTATGGTAGATTTCCAACACAATAAGCTTAGGTACCAAATTTGTCAAAATGTCATCGCTAGCTGGGAGGCAAGGCCATGCGATTCCTCAAACCATATGTCTTTTAAAAATTTCTCCCTTGAAATCTCTTTTCAGCCACACATTCAGCCTCGGAATTCTGACCAATGTCATAAACCATTTTACAACCCTCTCTATAAATACACATTCTAAGAACACCCTCACTACCAAAGCCTAAAATCCTTTGTAACCAAGCTTGTTACTTTTCTTCTATCTACTACACGTAAAAAGAATTTTTTTTCATCACAAAATCATGGGTTTTCACTTGCCGAGAATTGTTAACACTAAGAGTCTAAAACGGAGTCTTTCAGTTTCGGAGACGACAACAGTTCCGAAAGGCTACTTTGTTGTGTATGTCGGAGAAGCTGATGAAAAGAAGAGATTCGTTGCCCCAATTTCATATCTGAATCACCCTTCGTTCCAAAAGTTGCTGAGTGCAGCTGAAGAAGAGTATGAATATAATCATCCTATGGGTGCTCTAACCATCCCCTGCACTGAAGAAGCCTTCCTTGATCTCATTTGCAGTCTCCAAAGCTCGTGAAAGTTAGATTTCTGAACAGCTAACAAAAGCAGAAACTAACCCTCTTTAGCTCAATAGTCAGATACATGTTTGTTTTACATATGAAGGGAGTCTAATTGGCGGATTATTTTATGCAATCACATGCACTTGTGAACTTCAATTATTTTTTGTAATCAGTGTTTAAATGGAAAGGAAAAAAAAACTTTTTACCAAACATATTCTTGTCCTTTATATTTTTACTTTGACTGGTTTTATATCAACAGTTTCAATCGGAATAAATCATTACAAGCACTGAATTGAATAACTAATTGGAAAGCAAAAGCAAGTTACAGCCTATATGTTCAACATTCCAGGATTACTTATTCATCAACGATTAATCTAGGAAAAAGATTGGAAAAAGCACAGTTTGATCTACGATGAACTGGTGTTAACCCTTTGACAAGGCATTCCCATGTCTTGGTTGTACAAAAATTTGTAAATTAAGGCTAATTGATGAAGTAAAAAAAGAAAAATGAAAAGCATGCGGATGAATCACTTCGATGAGCTATCTACCTAAAAGGTTGGAAATTGTAAAACTTAATGGAAACCAAGGGCATCAGTTGGAGTATAGTCTTGTACGGATTCAATATGTGCGATAAGGTCCGTACCACAAGGCTCCATCCTCGCACCTACACTCCGACCAAGATCAGCATTGTTGACGGGGATATGCAGTGGCCTTTGGCCGACTTCCAGCGCCCCACAGATCCTCAGACATCACAGGTAAGCATATAGTTCAACAATTTTCGAATATTAAGTCTTGCATGGTGGTTATCATTGTAAAATTAGACAAGGTATAGCAAATATGCCCATGGTGATTGTTAAATAGGGTTTCATTAGTGTATCAATGTTTTGCATTATAATGAGTTAATTAACTCTTCGAGAGTGCTTATGACATGGAACAGAGATAAGAAAATTAGGGGGGGGGGGGACAAAGTACTTCATTTTTAGAATTGATGGTCGCTGTCATTCTGTATTCCAATGATTAACGTTACTCCTTAAAAGGATCAATATGAACTGAACAATGGATTTAACAAGAGGAAATTTGAGAATAGAACCGCTGTAATTTGTATTTATATAATTTCTCAGAAGAATATACAGTTGATACTCTCTTTCTGCCAAAAGAACAGAAGGATGTACATAAATGGTCAAAAATTGTATCAGCTGATTGAATTGTTTTAGCAGTTGGCAACTAATGCAAGCTTGAAGTGAGGTCAACGAAGACCTCTTCTCTGCAAGGAATTGTGAGGCCACCCATAGGATGATTGAATCCGAATTCTTCCTCAGTTGTACTTAACAACTTCTGAAACGAAGGCTGGTTCAAGAATGAAATTGGTACTATAAATCTCTTCTTTTGGCTCTCCCCAACATAGACTGCAAAGTATCCATTGGGAACATCTGTTGAGGTGGAGGCTGCTTGATTTGCAAACAGTTTAGACTGACGAAGAATTTGCTTAGCATGAATAATTCTTGGCACACGGATGGCCATTGCTATTAGTAATTTGGAGTATGAAGAAGATCAGAGAAGACTACAAAATATGAACGGTAAGATTTTCTTGTGGAGTAGAACGTGAGAATTCCTTGGCTGGTGTGGATAATGCACTTGTATATATAGATGGAAGAATGTATATTGGAAGCTAATGAATTGCAGATTGAGTGACTACAACGCATTCTGGCAGGGTTTGGTTAGAAGACATAAGAAGGTCAAGATCACATGGGTTTGTCTTCCAACAGATCAACACGAAAGGGGTTCATAGTTCATATTGGGACTGAACATCTGTTAGAATGCATTATTTCCCAGCCATCACTGGACCCAACTTGAAATGAAGGAGATTTATGATAGCAAAAGTTTGTATTGTTGATCAAACTACCAATCCATTTGTGCTCAACCAAACGGGGCCTCTTCATATTAAGTTCTGTCTGCAAAGATTGGTAATCTTCAGCTGACTTAGTTGTTTTCTTGTTCAGATCAATAGACCGTCTTTGTTGGACTAGTGCTTTTGTCCTCTCGAAGATTTAAGCAATCTTGCTGGGATTTTTTCAAGGCAGATATATAACCATACATGAAGCTTAAAAAGTAACAAGGAGCTGCAAGAGGCTAAAATATATCAGAATTTTGTTACATGTCCCAGCATTAAACACTGGCATGTGTCACATGGACTGGAAAGTTGCTTAATTATGTGTTCAACATTGTCAAGTCATAGAATAAATAATACAGGAAGCTTTGGCCTTCAATCCTACTTATCAGCAAACATGTAGGGCTTGGCATACAGGGTCATAGTTGCTAGTGGAGATGACTATTTCGATATTTTTTGGTCTCCACTTCATAGCGTATCATAGATATGTTCTGCTAAGTGCTAATTAAGTGATGTTGTCATCTTCTGGTATTGATTGAATGTTATTAGTATTTCAAAATAGGCCATTAATTTTGGATCCATTGAATGGTGAGCTCTAAGGTACCAAACTTGTCAAAACGTTATTATTTGTTGGGGTGCAAGGCCATGTGATTCCTCCCAATAGACGTCTCCAAAGCATTCTCTCTTCACCGCTCAATTTGTCTGAGACTGCTGACCACACCGCATTTGCTCTTTATAAATACAAATTCTGATAGATAGCTTCACCCTGTGCCAAAGCCTTTCCTAGCTATTCTCTAAGTTCCAATTCCACACTCACATTTCCTCATCTTAACAATCTCACAGAAACCATGGGTTTCCGTTTTCCAAGAATTGTTAATGCTAAGTCGAGTCTGAAACGGACTCTTTCATCTTCAGAGATGTCAGTGGTGCCCAAAGGCCACTTAGCTGTTTATGTTGGAGAAGAAGAAAAGAAGAGATTTGTAGTCCCGATATCATTCCTGAAGCATCCTTCATTCCAGAATTTGTTGAGTGAAGCTGAAGAGGAGTTTGGTTTCAATCACCCTATGGGTGCTTTGACAATCCCTTGCAGTGAAGAAACTTTCATTGATCTCACCTGTCATCTGCAAAGCTCATGAGAAGAATTGATGTGAAAATTTGCTAACCAAGCAGAGATTGACTGATCTTTAGCTCAACTGAAACATCCCAAATTTTATTGTTTAGGAAGCAAGTGTGTAAGGTGGAATGTTTTCTGCAATCCCATGCACTTGTCAACTATATTAATTTTTGTAACCAATATATAAATGACAAATTTCTTTCAGAGAAACTTTCTTTACATGAACTTTACTTCTGATGTCGTATATGGATAGTTTCAGCCAAACTCTATTGTCCAAGTTCTGAAGCATTTTATTTCAAATTCTACCATCATTTATCTCTTAACCTACAACATATTAGTCCTCATTAAATAGGGATCCATACATTAAAAGGGTCTATTTGCAACGAAATTCGACTTATTTCCTTATAAAAACATCTCAGTTTAGGAATATTGCTGTTGCTACCAATTTTTTTGCTGTCACAGACTTGTACTCTGGTGGCATGTTATTAGAAAGTACTTTAGACTATGGTTCCAATGAACTTTGCGCATACAACATGGACTCCTTTGTAACTTTCCTTTAGACCTCTTTGCTAGCAGTATGACACACTTGAGATAAAATTCATGATCAGTTATCCTCGGTTGAGTCTGGGTGTATGGTTTCAAGGCAAAAATATCCTTGCTTTTGCCGAAATCCTTGCTCAATAAGTAATCAAGGAATGTTGAACATTTGGGCTATAGTTTGCTTTTGCTTTCAAATTAGATGTAACATAAAACTAGCTGGAGCAAAATACTCAAAGACAAGAATATGCTTGGTAAATTATATCATTCACCTATAAAGCTCATATTGGATGTAATACAAAACTAGTCAAAGTAAATATATATATTTGACAAGAATATGTTTGGTAAAGAGATTTGTTCCTTTTCATTTAAACAATGATTACAAAAAAATATTTGTTGCTCACAAGGGCATGGGATTGCATAAAACAATCCACCAATTACACTCCCTTCCTACGTAAAACAAACATGTATCTGACTGTTGAGCTAAAGAGGGTTAGTGTCTGCTTGGTTAGCTGTTCTGAAATCCAACTTTCATGAGCTTTGGAAACTGCAAATGAGATCAAGGAAGTCTTCTTCTCTGCAGGGGATAGTTAGAGCACCCATAGGATGATTAAATCCATACTCTTCTTCAGCTTCACTTAGCAACTTTTGGAACGAAGGTTGATTCAGATATGAAATCGGGGCAACGAATCTCTTCTTTTCATCAGCTTCTCCGACATAAACAACAAAGTGGCCTTTGGGAACCATTGTCGTCTCTGAAAAAGAAAGACTCCGTTTTAGACTCTTAGCCTTAACAATTCTTGGCAAGCGAAAACCCATGATTTTGTGATGAATATGGATTCTTTTCACGAGTGGTAGATAGAAGTAATGTAACTAGTTTGGTTGGGAAGGCTTTGGTAGTGAGGGGTTGTTCTTAGAATGTGTATTTATAGAGAGGGTTGTAAAATGGTTTTTGACATTGGTCAGAAATCTGAGGCTGAATGTGTGGTCGAAAAGAAATTTCAAAGGAAAAATCTTTAGAAGACATATGGCTTGGGGAATCACATGGACTTGCCTCCCAACCAACCATAACATTTTGCCAAGTTTGGTACCTAAGATCAGTCTGTTGCAAACCTACCATAGCTGAACATTCAAAGGAACCAACAAAAATGGCCCATTTGAAATACCATTTATAAGATGAAAATAACATTTGCTTAGCAGATCATATGGATGAAATGCCATGTCGTTGAGTGGTGACCACCAAAATCAGTCGGTTTGCAAAGCCCTACATGTTTCCTGATAATTGAGGAAAGCCTCAATATGTTAAGCAATTGAATGAACAGAAGCACTAACCAATCTTGTAGTGAATGATATAAGGTTAATCCTCCATAGTCACCGAATGTAGACTACATGAATCCATATGAATTATGCTACAAAAAACCTTTCATTTTAGGTTTCAAATCAGACACCGCCTGGAAAATCAACTCTTCAACTACCATGAGCACAAACAGTTTTCCAGTCCAAATATAAATGCCAGTCCTAAACCAGTTGCAAGAAGGGCATAGTCAGAATATAGAATTTGTATGCACTGTGTCCTTGATTTCGTCTGTTTGTTACAATGTTTGGTTTAAAGGAAATTTTGGAACTTTTATGAAATGAATAATTCAAAAACTAAAAAAAATAAGAAGAATCTAACAGAAGTCATAGGCCTAACATCGGACACTTTTTTCTCGTGGAACAATCAATTGTAAACTTGAACTGGTCATATGCTATCTAGCTACCATGTTCACAAAAATAAGGTAGACTGGAAGTTTCAGTTTAGTGGCAGCTTTGGCCTCTAAACCATACGTTAAACCAAGGATATTATCTGTATTTCTGATATGCCAAACATTTATTTTTTTTAGTTTGTAAGGAAATAAGTTGAATTTACAAGCAAACAGACCCTGTTAATGCATGGAATCCTTTTTAAATAGGACTAGCAGAAATTTAATTTTATGTTCTCTTACCATGTAAAGGTAAAATTAATTTTTATAATAGAAATAAAAATATTTGTGATTCATAAAACTTGAAAACTATTGGAATCAGTCTAAATCCGTCCAATAGGTTAAGTGATAAATAATGCAGAATGTGAAATAAAATGCTTCATGACTTGGAGAATATATTTTGGCTGAAATTATCCACACAACATCAGAAACAAAATTCATGAAAAGAAAGAGTTTCTCTGAAAGGAATTTGGCATTTATACATTGGTTACAAAAAGTGATATAGTTGACAAGGGCATGGGATTGCAGAAAACAATCCACCTTACACACTTGCTTCCTAAACAATAAATTTTGGGAGGTGTCAGTTGAGCTAATGATCAGTCAATCTCTGCTTGGTTGGCCAAATTTCACATCATTTCTTCACGTGAACTTTGCAGGTTACAAATAAGATCTACGAAGGCTTCTTCGCTGCAAGGGATTGTCAAAGCACCAGTTGGATGATCAAAACCAAACTCTTCTTCAGCTTCACTCAACAAATTCTGGAATGAAGGATTCTTCAGTAATGATATCGGGACAACAAATCTCTTTTTTTCAGCTTCTCCAACATAAACAGCAAAGTGGCCTTTGGGCACCACTGTTGTCTCTGAAGATGAAAGAGTCCGTTTCAGACTCGGCTTAGCAGTAACAATTCTTGGCAAGCGGAAACCCATGGTTTTTTCGAGATTGGTAGATGAGGAAATGTGAGTGGATATTGGAACTTAGAGAAGTAGTTAGGAAAGGCTTTGGCACAGGGTGGAGCTATCCATTAGAATCTGTATTTATAAAGAGCAAATGCTGTATATGGTCAGCTGTCTCAGGCTAATTGAGTGGTGAAGAGAGTTTGCTTTGGAGACATAAATTGGAAAGAATCACATGGCCTTGCATCCCAACAAATAACAAAGTTTTGACAAGTTTGGTACCTTAGAGCTCATCATTCAATGAACCGACTATAATGGCCCATTTTGAAATACTATTATCAGTGAATCAAGGCCAGAAGATGATGACTTGCAGAATATCAGAATAATGATATCCACTATCAACTACCGGTTGGTATTCACAGCCCTACATGTTTGCTTGATAATTAGGATTTTAAAGACCCGAGCTGCTTGTATTATTTGTTCAATGACTTTGACTATGTTGAACACATAATTAAACAAGTTACCTGTAACATCCCCACCCGGCCTGGTAGAGAACCGTGTTAGAGAACGCTATTGGCGACAAAACGGTGGACAATACGATGAAATTGAACCATAATCCGATGATCAAACAATAACATGCTTGACTAACCATGCATAATCAGTACAATAGGCTACAACCTCAATACTATGCTTGGATTTACAATTCAGTGACTAATTTTAGACTTTTATGAGTTTTAGGGACTAAACTATAATTATTAGAATTTAAGGGTCCTTTATTACAATTAACGATACAATGATGAAATTTAATCCATGATTAATGTTGCTACAAATTTTCAGTTTAATCAGGGTTCATTTACTAGTTCAATTAAACCATGCGATACTCAGTGACTAATTTGTAAACTTCTTAACACAGTGTTCTTGACTTATTAACAGAGTTAACTAACACCGTATCGAAACACCAAGGGTTGTATCGTTATGGGTATGCACGGTTTAAGACTTAATTCGAAATTGTCAAGTTTCGTTTGGATACAGCTTAATTTGTATCGATACGGAATAACGGAATTAACAAACACCGTATCGAAACACAAGGTGTGTATCGATACGGGTTAACCCCATTTACTTTGACCATCAAACCCTATTTCGATACGATTAGGGCCGTATCAATACCGATTTGCATAGATTCAAATCCCAAATGCAAACGATGCTTACCTGTTTCGATACAGATAGGTTGTATCGATACTGATTGACCATGGTTGACCTACTTCGATACGCCCTAAGGCCGTATCGATACTATTAAGTTCACAAACCTCGCTGTCCATTTCCCTATCTAAATGGCTTGAGCCCGTATCGATATTCCATTGTTGACTTATACTTTGACTAACCAAATATGCAAGGCCGTACCGATACAGGTTGACCTGTATCGATACGCCTTGTACTGTAATGACAGATTTTATCTGGTTTTTGTTCAATTTAACCTTTTAGACCTTGTCGAAATGCAATGAAATTTTACCAGCAACATTTAGTAGTCTTAATTTACTAACATGCAAAATTTCATGATCAAATGAATCTGTTTACCATGTTTTCACTTATTAAGCTGAACTTGCATAATTAACTTATTTTACCAAGACACTAACATACCATAACTTGCATTTTTAACTCTTTTAACATAATGGGTCATTTATGCATACAAAATGGGACTAACCTAACTTGTTTAAACCATACGCCACCATTCTAGGAGTTCAAGGACTAGATTAACATTACATAGAGGGTTGTGACTTGCTTCAAAAACGCTCTTTGCTCCGATCCTTGCTCCAACTATACTTTAACCTGAAAATGCATAAATATGAGATGCATTAGCCTTATTTAGCCTAGTGAGGTAGTCATAGACAATAAAATGAACATCAATGGAAACAATGACATGTATATCAATGTAAATGCATCTCAAATCTCATTTTAACAATACTTGCAATACTTATTCACATATTTCCTTGGATCGACATGTGATGTGGATACACGAATTTCCAACCAACATCGCCAACAATGAATGGTCAATATCCGCCAACATCGTCAATAAGACCAACACAATCACATACCGCCAATATCGCCAAATAAGAGCCTTTTCTCAAGGACCGTAGTCCACTCCTTACCAATGAGCTCATGAATTCTATGGAATGTCAATTGTATCTCATGTCCATTCGTATCCAAGGATTCGATACCCATGAATATTAATACTTGTCAATATCGACAACAATAGCAATAGCAATAACAATAACAATGCAATAATAATGACAATAGTCCTATGGCATATTCAATACGGCTTAATTCGATTCTCATAACATCAATGATCACATGACAACTCAATGATCGACTTGAGAACATGTTAAGCTTACCGATGATGCCTCTAGTGAGGTCTTAATGCAAACAAACCTTGGCCAACTATGATAATGAATAAATTGACATCGATGAATTCGGGAAGGCACTTAGCCAGTCCCCTTGACTCCGACTACACTCACCGATGATTTCGAGGCTTTCAAGACTCTCGGATGACAACTCCTCTTGTTCTTGAACTTGGTGAAATTGGAAGGATTTGGTGATTCTTCACCTTGGTTATCTTGAGCTACATAAAATCAGAGTTACAAGGATTTCAATATCGATAACGAAATCGTAGCAACTTAATAACTATGAAAAACGATAATAATCAAGCTATGTAATCCCTAGAGAATTACTAGGGTTTAACTCAGCCCTTGGGCTCAAGATTAAACATGATCTAGCCATGAATTTGATACACTGATTGAGGGAAACTACTTACTCAATCAATTGCTACGATCTATGATTGATAAACTTAAGAAAAGCAAAGCTTGATTTCACCTTCAATGGAGGTGTGTGCTTGAGGTGATTAGAGGAAGATGAGGAGGTGCTTGCTTAACATTAACCGGTGAGTTTTCCTTCTTTCTTTCTTTTTAACTATTGAGGTTTCCTTAGGAGGAAGGAATCAATCCTTACTCATCCACGTAGGTGGTGATTAAGATTGAGGAGGAGCTAATTGCGAGATTAGTCCCTCAACTCTTAATTGTCTACACTTTTGCCACTCTAACTTCCAATTCTTTTTAATTTGGTGACTAAGCTATGTTTCAAATTTTGCAATATGGTCCTTAACAATGTCAATGCTTAATTGGGACTCAATAAACTAATAATATGTCACTTGATCAAAGGTCAACTCTTTAATTTTGACTTTTCGATGCGAAATTTCCAGTCATCGGAATCAAATTTCGACTAGGCCCGGTTTTAGGATGTTACATTACCAGTCCATGTGACATTGTTCGGTTCAAAGAGGAGTGTTGATAAGAAATATGGCCTACTCCAAAGGGATGAAAGATTTAAGGTATAATGAGAAAGTCATCTGCATAGAGTCTTAAACTTTTCTCTTACAGACCAATCAATTTCTGTAAACAGAAAAATGTGCTATGTGCAACAAAGGGTTGATTGAAATTTTCAGTTTAATGGAAGCTTTGGCCTCCAAACATAATTTGAACCAAGGATAATGATCATCCATTTTTATCCGAAGTGTGCCAGACTGCAGGCAAAGAGGTCTGAAGGAAAGTTACAATATACAAGTCCATGTTATATTCATGAAGTTCCATTGGAAGCGTAGTCTAAACTCCAAAGTATCTTGTATGTTCTTTTCTATAAGCATACGAAAGCAAAGAAATAGGTAGCAACTGCAATACTCCTGGAATGAGACGCTTTTACATGGACACCATATTTCCGGGGGGAAAAACCAGTTTTTCTAAAAGGGGAAAACGTCGAATTTCCATGCAAGTAGATCTTTTAAATGCATGGAAGCCATTATAACCAGGCGTGACGGATCATAGGTTAAGTGATACGTAATGGCAGGATTAAAAAGTAAAAGGATTCAGAACAAGTAAAATAGATCTTGGCTGAAATTAACCATACAACATCAGAAACAGAATTCTTGAAACGAAAGACTTCATCTGGACAAAAAAATGTCATTTATATAGTGGTTACAAAAATTAATATAGTTGACAAGGGCATGGGATTGCAGAAAACAATCCGCCTTACACACTTGCTTCCTAAACAATAAAATTGGGGAGGTGTCGGTTTGAGCTATAGATCAGTCAATCTCTGCTTGGTTAGCCAATTTACATGTCGATTCTTCTCATGAGCTTTTCAGACTGCAAGTGAGATCAATGAAAGTTTCTTCGCTGCAAGGGATTGTCAAAGCACCCATAGGGTGATTGAAACCAAACTCTTCTTCAGCTTCACTCAACAAATTCCGGAATGAAGGATGCTTCAGGAATGATATCGGGACTACAAATCTCTTCTTTTCTTCTTCTCCAACATAAACTGCAAAGTGGCCTTTGGGCACCACTGTTGTCTCCGAAGATGAAAGAGTCCGTTTCAGACTTGGCTTAGCAGAAACAATTCTTGGCAGGCGGAAACCCATGGTTTTTGTGAGATTGTTTTGATAAGGAAACGAGAGTGTGGAATTGGAACTTTGAGAAGTAGCTAGGAAAGGCTTTGGCACAGGGTGAAGCTATCCATTGGAATCTGTATTTATAAATAGCAGATGTTGTATACGGTCAGCAGTACCAGGGAAATTGAGTGATGGAGAGAGAATGCTTTGGAGACATCTATTGGGAGAAATCACATGGCCTTGCATCCCCACAAATAATTACATTTTGATAAGTTCAAGCCTGTAGGACACACTTCAAGAGCTCTTCACAAGGGCTTGTCCTATGAGTTACTGCAACAAAGAAACACCAGCCAGTGTTTGGTTCTTGGACATGTTATGAATTTCTGATATTTATTTCCCTTTAACAGCTGGTTGTTCTTGTTTTCTTGAATGGAAAAATCTTCAAGAGGGAAAAACAAACTAGTTAAACTAGGAAGGTGTAATGATCTGAACAAAAACCGACAAAGTCAGGTGAAGATTACCAAAGTTTGCAGACATAATAAATATGAAGATTATCAAGGCTTCTGAATTAGCATATCATCAGCATGTGATTGCAAGACACAAATGGGTTAAACGGTGCTTTCTTGATAATCTGGTTGGAAGACACAAGCATGTGATTGAGCTTCTTATGTTTTCAGACCAAACGCCATCAGAATACAATGCAACCACTCAATCCATTACCTTCCCATATACGTTCATCCATGTTTATATGTAAGTGCATTATCCACACCACAGCCAAGGCATTCTCACATTGTCCTCTACAATTCATCTGTTCAAGTCTTCTCGGATCTTCTTCATACTTCAAATTACTAACAGCAATGGCTATCCGTGTACCAAGAATTATTCAAGCTAAGCAGATTCTTGGTCAATCTAAACTCGTTGTAAATGAAGCACTCTCCACCTTAACGGATGTTCCCAAAGGATACTTTGCAGTCTATGTTGGGGAGAGCCAAAGAAAGAGATTTATGGTTCCAATTTCATTTTTGAATCAGCCATCCTTTCAGAAGTTGTTAAGCATAGCCGAGGAAGAATCCGGATTCAATGATCCTATGGGTGGTCTCACAATTCCTTGCAGAGAAGAGGTCTTCGTTAATCTCACGTCATGCTTGCATTAGTTGCCTACTGCTAAAACAATTTTTGACCATTGATGTACATCCTTCTGTTGTTTTCGCAGAAAGTGATGATCAGATGTATACTCTTCTGAGAAATTCTATTAATACAAATAACAGCTTCTATTCTCAAATTCACTTGTTAATTCCATTGTTTAGTTCATTTACCGGGGTACTGTTAATCAATTTCTAGATTCCTTATCAAGATTAAATTCCTGCAATTTTCTTTGCTGATGAACATGCAGCAATGGTTAATGTTAACGGAACTGAAAATAACAAAATCTTGCTCCAACCAAAATACAAAATTACAAACATCATTGTTATTGCTATTTGCTATCTATCTTTAAGTTCGATACTGGTTTACAAAAACTGAAAAAAAATTCATAATGGAAGAGATGGCTGGGTTAAAACGAAGGCTTAATTGATAAATTATCCCCTAAACTGCACTGGCTGTCAATCTTTTTTCCTTTTGTTTGTCTGCAACAATATGATCACTGATCTTCAAGTGTCAACTTGGTGGTGACTAGAGCTACTAGCCTACTAGTAGGGCATACTTCATGTGTACTTCACAAAGCTTTGTCCTACAAGTTGATGCCTGGAATTATATTAAAGTTGGGTATTAGAATTTCATTGCAGATGGAATTAAAAAATCTGAATCATTCGATCTATTTCAAAATAAACTTGGATTCAGAGCTCGTTATCCGAAGAAAATGATTTTTGCAATTCCCTACACTGAAGAAGATTTCATTGAATGTACTTCTTACAAGCATCTGTATGCATTTTTTTACTGGCATTGGAATAAATTGCATACTACTAGTTTTCTTAGATAAAAAGCTTATATTCTTCAACATAGCTTTTATTCTTTCTTGGCTGCTTTGCATGTTAAATAAAAAATTATTTACCTATAATTTGTTTTCCAGATTATCTCATCTTATCTTTCTCTTTTTTCTGCTTTTCTTATCCAATTAGTCTAAAATCCCTTCCAACTGGTTTGTTTATATTTCATTCATGTCTGAAACATGTTCTAGACAATCTCAAAATGCTTCATATGCTTAAAATCTTAAGCACCCAACTGTCCAATTCCAATTTTTAGCCTGTTCTCTATTGACCCCCTTTTTCCCATTTTAAGTTGTAGGCCAAGGCAGAGCTATTAATTAGGAAGGCTTGTGGTAATGTAGGAGCCTGACTCCCATTGTCCCCTAAAGTTTAAGCTGAAGATTGAAGAGTCCTTTGTTATAGCAGTCTCAGGCTTTCAACCATGTCTGTCCATTATTTAAGCATTTTAATCCATATCTATCATTCTTCATTTCCTCTCTTTCTACATCGAATACTCCAATCTTTTTTTGGCCTTTGGTTGGTTTTCTTTCAAAATTGTGGGGCTCATTGGTTGTCAACAAACAGATCATAGCATGATTTCTGCCCTTAATATCTTAATGGAACTCCAGCAATGCCTGCCACTCATTTCCATGTTTCAGATGATTCTTTGGTTTATCATTCTTGTATATATAGAAACATAATTTGAGCACAAATCAAAGCCAACTCAACTCTTCACATCACATTACAACCTTCGAAAGCCTCCCAACAGAAAAAAAAAAAAAACTTTGAAATCCAGTGATTCGATCAACTGAAAAGTTATGGGAATTCGTCTGCCTGGTGTTGTTGCCGCTAAGCATATTCTCCGCCGCTCTGCTTCAACTTCAAACAAAAGAACTTCAGCATCTTTAGATGTACCAAGAGCATTCATTGGGATTTACATATGTAGTTCCAGTATCATTCCTGAATCAACCTTTGTTTCAAGAGTTGCTAAGCATAGCAGAAGAAGAGTTTGGTTTTAATCATCCGACGGGTGCTTTGACAATTCCCTGTCATGAAGATATGTTCATTCATATAACTTCTCGTTTGGATACACCATAACACAAGTGAAAAGAATAGATATTCTCAAATTTTTTGTACACTAAGAACAGCCAATGTAAATATTTCCCCCTCTTTTTGGCCTTTTTGAAGATGAAAAATGGTGTCACAATTCACAAATGAAAAGAATAGAGATTCTCAAATATATTTAGCATTTGAAGTCGCAGATCAATCATCTATAGTCAATGGATCAATCATTATTTGCTTTCCCTCTTTAGATTGCCTATAATTACTACACTTTCACAGGAGAAAATTATTGTAGTAACATTTTTCCTCCCTTTCAACTACTATATCTCCTCCCATTTAGACAAGGTATTTGGTATTGCCAAAAATAATGAATGGCAGCAGATGCAAATCCCTGGATGTAGAAGCACCAAACTTAAGAGTTGCAAATTTAGAGAGAAGTAGGTCACAGATTTGTGATTGCTGGTTACATATGCTAGATTTGCTTACATAGAATTACACTTAGAGAGAATGTATTTCAATCTCTGTGACTAATGAAAGTTTCAATTGCAAATGAAAGCATGGAACAAGAATTTAAGATATTATTATCAACTTCTTACATTATAGATAGTGTTACACGCCAAAATCACTGCACAGTGCACATACACAAATTTCAGACTTCATTTATCACTTCAACAAGACAAAACAACAAAACCTGCAAACAGGGAGTATTTAACCAGAGATTTCGATGGGTTTGACGTCAGGTTTCTTGACTCCAGCTTGGGAACAGTAACAGTAAGAACCCCATTTTCCATGGAAGCCTCAACTTGATCCATTTTAACGTTGTCAGGCAACCGGAATCTCCTCAGAAACTTGCCACTGCTGCGTTCAAGCCGGTGCCAAGTATCATTCTTGTCTTCCTTCTTCACATTCCTCTCTCCGCTTATTTGGAGTACCCTGTCTTCCTCAACCTCCACCTTCACTTCTTCTTTCTTAAGACCAGGAAGATCAGCCTTGAAGACGTGAGCTTCTGGTGTCTCCTTCCAGTCGATTCGGGCGTTGACGAATGCTGAAGTACTGGAGGTTTGGGTGATGAGTGAAGAAGGTAAAGGAAAGTCCTTGAATGGGTCCCAGACATCAAGGGAGAAGGGATCGAAGATGCTGCTCCTTGGATTGCCGAAGAAAGTAGGGATCATCGCCATTTCTCTTAAAGTAGGAAACAAATAGCTGTTGGAAAACGAGAGAGATTGAAAGTGATGAGTTTTCAGAGTATTACAGAATGCCTGATACTGCTTTCTTGTTCCTAAGAAGGAAGGATACGTAGGGTACTTATAAGAAGCTTAAGAGGATTCTGGTCTCGTTAGTTGTTAGGAATAGGAGGGGAAAGATTGAGAATAAACTTGAATCATCTGGACTTCTCGATATTGGACCGGACCTTTCATATTTTCAGGTTACCAACTTATTGGGCCACCTTTAAGATGCATGCACAAGGCAACTGGTTAAGGTAGGAAAGAATTACACAAGCTATACAAAATACGGTATATAACAGTGCCTTCCAATCTTATACCGTTGATAAGTAATCAAAGAACATTTTTAAAGTTAATTCATGTCTGAGTTGAGGATTGAACCCTCGACTACCGGTTAAGGTAGGAAAAACCTTAATATCTCACCTTAATTATATATTAAAAAAAAAGCCTCCAAGAACATTGCTTTCCAATTAGATGTAACATATAATTAGTCAAAGCGAAAATATCATTCACAAGAATATGTTTGGTAAATTATGTGATTCAACTATAAAACACAAATTAGATGTACTACAAAACTAGTCAAACTAAAAAAAAAAATATCAATGCCAAGAATATGCTCGGTAAAGAGATTTGTTTCTTTTCATTTAAAGAATGATTACAAAAAATAATTGTTGCTCACAAGTGCATGGGATTGCATAAAACAATCCACTAACTACACTCCCTTCCTATGTAAAGAAAACTTGTATTTGTCTGTTGAGCTAAAGAGGGTTAGTTTCTGCTTTTGTTAGCTGTTCTCAAATCTAACTTTCATGAGCTTTGGAGACTACAAATGAGATCAAGGAAGGCTTCTTCACGGCAGGGGATGGTTAGGGCACCCATAGGATGATTAAATCCATACTCTTCTTCAGCTTCACTTAGCAACTTTTGGAACCAAGGATGGTTCAGATATGAAATCGGGGCAACGAATCTCTTCTTTTCATCAGATTCTCCCACATAAACAACAAAGTGGCCTTTGGGAACCGTTGTAGTCTCCGAAAAGGAAAGACTCCGTTCTAGACTCTTGGCCTTAACAATTCTTGGCAAGCGAAAACCCATGGTTTTGTGATGAATATAGATTCTTTTGTAGGAGTAGAAGATAGATGATATGTAACAGGCTTGGATGAGAAGGCTTCGGCTTAGAATGCGTCTTATTTATAGAAAGTGGTTTATGGCATTGGTTAGCAATCTGAGGCTGAATGTGAGGTCGAAAACGGATTCCAATGGAAAAATCTTTACAAGACATATGATTTGAGGAATCACATGGACTTGCCTCCCAACTAACCATTACATTTTGACAAATTTGGCAGCTAAGCTTGTTCTGTTGCAAATCTACCACGGCTGAACATTCAATGGAACCAACAAAAATGGCCCATTTGAAACGCTATTATCAGAAGATAATGACATTAACTTAGCAGATCATATGGATGAAATGCCATGTAGTTGAGGGGTGACCAGCAAAACGAGTCGGTACGCAATGCCCTACATGTTTTCTGATAATTAAAACCAAAGATTTATAAATCAGAGCTGCTTGCTCCGTTTGTTCTATGACTGTGTTGAACAGAGAATGAAACAAGTTGCCAATCCACGCCACATTGTTTAGTTTGTGCTTTCAACAAGTGAGAAAAGCCTCAATATTTTAGGCACTAACCAATCTTGTAATGAACAATATTAGGCTAATCCTCCATAGTCACCAAACAAATGTAGACTGCAGGGATCCATGGATTTGACCAAAACAGAGAACTTTCATTTTATTTGACCTGACACTTTTTCCTGGTCTATATATAAAAGCCAACCCTGAAATAGTTGCATGTAATACAAACCTTCCTTAATTTGGTGTCAGAAAATATATTATGTATACATGTGTCCTGGATTTCGTGTTTTTCTTAACAGAATTATGGTATCTAGCTGCCATATACAACGAAGGGTTGATCAAAATTTTCAGTTCAATGGAGTTTTGGCCTTGAAACAATACACTAAGACTCAACCGAGGATAACTGATAATCCATTTTACCTGAAGTGTGCCATACTGCCTGCAACGAGGTCTAAAGAAAAGTTACAATATACAAGTCCATGTTACATACGTGAAGTTCATTGGAAGCGTAGTCAGAAGTGCTTTCTCATTTCGTATGTTCCTGTCTAGGCTAATAACATGCCATCACAGCAGAAGTCTATGACAACAATGACATAGGTAGCAACAGCAATATTCCTAAAATGAGGTTCTTTTACTTGGACCCTGTATTTCTGAAATACCGGACAACTTTCTTTATAAGGAAATAAATCGAATTTCCATGCCAATAGAATGATAGATCTTGTTAATGTATGGAACCCTTTTTAACCAGGGGTGAGATCATAGGTTAAATGATAAATGATATCAGAATGTGAAACAAAATGCTTCAGAACTTGGAAAATGTATTTTAGCTTAAATTATAATCCACACAACATGATAAACAAGATTCATGAAAAGAAAGAGTTCCTCTGAAAGAAATTTGGCATTTATATATTGGTTACAAAATTTAAATGAGTTGACAAGGGCATGGGGTTGCAGAAAACAATCCACCTTACACACTTGTTTCCTAATACTAAAATTTGGGAGGCGTCAGTTGAGCTAAATATCAGTGAATATCTCTGCTTGGTTAGCCTATTTTCACATCAATTCTTCCCATGAGCTTCACAGATTGCAAGTGAGATCAATGAAAGCTTCTTCGCTACAAGGGATTGTCAAAGCACCCATAGGGTTATTGAAACCAAACTCTTCTTCAGCTTCACTCAACAAATTTTGGAATGTGGGATGCTTGAGGAATGATATTGGGACTACAAATCTCTTCTTTTCAGCTTCTCCAACATAAACAGCAAAGTGGCTTTTGGGCACCACTGAGGTCTCCGAAGATGAAAGAGTTCTTTTCAGACTCGGCTTAGCATTAACAATTCTTGGCAAGCGGAAACCCATGGTTTTTGTGAAACTGTTAAGAAGAGGAAATGTGAAATGTGGAATAGGAACTTAGAGAAGTAGCTAGGAAAGGCTTTGGCACATGGTGAAGCTATGCATTAGAATCTGTATTTATAAAGAGCAAATGCTGTATATGATCAGTTGTCTCAGGCTAATTGAGTGGTGAAGAGAGAATGCTTAGGAGACATAAATTGGGAGGAATCACATGGCCCTGCATCCCAACAAGTAATAACATTTTTTGACAAGTTCAAGCCTGTAGGACACACTTCATGCGCT